>JAVCKT010018599.1:0-25688 GCA_032273925.1 Rhynchotus rufescens | reverse complement strand
ACCTTCCTGCCATTGCTCTCCCAAAACAAGTAAGGATTCTCACCAGAATGACAACCACATCCAGGATGTTCCAGATGCTGCTGAAATACCGAAGCTTGTGAATTCGCAGTTCCAGGATCTCCTCTACCACATAGTAGAAGATGAAGACACAGAAGACAATTTCACAGGCAACAATGAAGAAGTCCCATGTGCTGACATATCGAATAAGCTTGACTGTCCGGATTTGCCAGGAGGGAATGGCACCACCAGTAGCTGGAAACTCAACCACTAACCTTGAAACAAACACACACACACCCTTGTAATTTGTACAATTGCAGGTGGGATGATGGACGCTCTTAAATAAATTTTAGAGGCATCAGACTTGAATATGAACTAGCCACCAAACTAGGAGTGGAAAAGATGTACATGTGTTTTTTGCAATCTTATCTCTGATGTTTCCCTGTTCATGAAAGGACAGGAAGAAAAGTCAAGGAGGACTATTGTGTCAGGAAGACTGAGTCTTCTGGCTAATACATGCAAGAGGTACTGATGCCTCTCAGTCCCTACCTGTGATGGCCCAGATAATATTTGCATTATAAGAATCTGAGGAAGCACTCATTATAAGCACTGAGGAAGAAGAGAGAGGCAGAAGGGTTTCCAGTGAGACTCAGCCTACCTCAGAACACAGAACAGATTGATATTTGCATTATACACGGAGAAATCGATGAAGATAACTCGTGTCCCCCGATCCAGCCACAATTTCTCTTTCAAGACCTTCAGGGCTTCAGCACTCTCTTCTCTGGTCAACTTGAGGTCTATGTAGTATCCTCCCCCACTATAGCTGGTTAGTCTTCCCCAGTGAGATGAGCCACCCAACTCCTCCTCAGAATGGTACGTCCACCTGCAGGAGACAAGCCATAGGCAAAGGTATCACATTTCACAGGCTTGGATATAACTAAGCAGACAAGAAAAAATGCAGCTATAGCCTTGAGAGACAACAGGATTTAATTCAAGAGTTGGCACCCAACTCTTTATTCTGGATCTGAAGTTACATCGGTTCTTCATTTTTGATAGGCTTATAGATTGAAGCTACTGCTTCCTGGCAGTGACACAGCATGGCTTGCTGTGTAATAGAGGGATGATCCTGCAAGTTCATAGGCTATTCAACTGTCTGATTTGGCTGGAGGTTACTTCCAGGATCTGGAAGTGCTGAAAGCTGTATTGCTTTCTACATATTTGCATTTATTTTTCCTTACATGCAACATGTTTTCTTTCACAGACCAAGACACATGCAGTGATTATGGAATGAATAAGCTGCAGCTCTATCCTGTGGCACACAGAAAAATTCACATCAATCACATGAATCATCACTAAAAAAATTCCCT
The DNA here is from genome assembly GCA_032273925.1 of Rhynchotus rufescens. NCBI lineage: Eukaryota > Metazoa > Chordata > Aves > Tinamiformes > Tinamidae > Rhynchotus > Rhynchotus rufescens. The sequence goes on along the minus strand of JAVCKT010018599.1, from coordinate 24,324 downwards.
CAAAAAATAGCATTGGTTTTACAGGTTGCATTCTATTTCAGTACAGTTAGGAGAACTGGGTCTTAAGAAAATGATCAGACACTTCTAGTCTTGTAAAACTGCCCGGGAATGTTTTTTCAAGATGAAAAGGATGCACTTCCTTTTCTCCAGCTCCTAAATTCCGGAAGGGAAACAAATAATGTCATGCATTTGTTGGATCTGATCGCAAAGGTGTCTATCTATACTCATTCTCTTAAAAAGAAAAAACAACATACACAATCTCTACCTAAGTTTCCTCCCGATTTCTTGATGCTTCCCCAACATGTCTCACTGTCATTCATTCTGTTCTGCTTTTCCTCAGAGAGCTATTTGGCCTTATTGATAGACACAAAGGACTCATTGTCTCTGTCTGCAAAGGGAATTCCAGCCTCATGCAAGAAACTTATTCCTCAAATCCTGCAGTTCAGTGAATCTCATTTTAGCTAGAAAAGACCAATTAGGGGCAATTAAACACAAACAAATTTTCTAGGCCTGAATGGTAGAAGCAGATACACTTACGCTGTTCCATTGATAAGTCCAAAAGAGACTCTTTCCTCCTTTTCTTCTGAGTATACATCATAGCAGCCTGAGATCTCCTCCTTGAAGTCATCATGGACCACACAGGAATTGTTCTTCACCTTCAGCTGCCGCACGCGCGGGACACCCAGCAGCAGGTTCTCATAATAGATGTATGACTGGGTGCTATGAGCTGCTAGGGACTCGTTGTTGTACCACTTGGTCCAGTAAAGGTTATTCAGAAGGGGACCTTGTGCGTACTGCCAGAAAGGGAGAGGAGAGCATTTCATTCGTAGCATCTCATTCATAGCCCACATCTCAGAAAGCTTTTCTTGGCCTGGACTTGAGGTAACGAGACCTGACCTGACTCTCTCTGCTCCCCAAGCTGTGCAGTGGTAGAGCTCATGTTCACCATGTGCTAAGGAGGGGAACAACCAAGGCTGGGAGGAGCTGATGCTGAGCAGGATGGTGGCTACTGGCTCCTCGTAGGCCTATAAATATGCTTGCTTGTACCTTGTGCTAATGAAGAGATAAAGGGCCGACACACTTCTTTGTCCCTTCCTCTTCAGTGAGCACAAATTTGGAGTAGTAGCCCTGGCATGTGCTGGGAAATACAGGATGGAAAAGAGATATACCAGTGCCCTGGAAATAGTGGGGAAAACAACAGCACCATAGCTCATTGTACTTTTCTAATATTTCAGAAAAAGACAAAGAAAATTGATAGCCAATTTCTGACTTGCTGGCAGAATTGGCTGCAGTATCTCAATAGCCTTCACTGTGGCCCATCTTATTCCTTCTCCAGGTTTTAGATAGAAATATGACTGAACACAGTTCTCTCATTCCCTTCTGATAAAAGTTAGTGCAGGATTTAATTCGGCTTCTTCATAAAGGTTCTACAGATAGGTTGGTCCAGGCCTGCATTATAGACAGGTTAAGCATACTGTTCCCACAGATGCCCATGAAATTTGAGCTATGCACGCTGCTAATGCACCTCACCATACTTTCCAAAGCCATTTCTGCCACATGGAAACCTGGAGAAATTCACCTGCCCTCTCTGGGCCTGAGTTCCCTTGTCTGTGTGACAAGCATCTCATATCTCATCCTCATTTCTTTTTCCTGTTATATCCTGTCTGTTTAGCTGATAAGTTTATGGAGACTTCTAGACACTCATAATGCTTAGCTTAGCTAGTATCCCAACTAAACAATATCCTGCAGGTACGGAGAGGTTCAGTGGAGAACTCTTGTCCCAGCAGATTTCCCACAGTCTTTACACTGGGCCAGATGTCTACTCACCACCCAGAAATCAGCCATGCTGCCAATGGACTGGAAGGAAACGCCGCTGTCTGAAGAGGTCTGCAAGAAGAGCTCAGACATCACTTTTGTGTAGTAATAGGCATTGGAACTTGTCATTCCATATGTCACTGCAAAAGAGGAGAGGAAAGGGGAGCGGAGTCTTCTCCTGCATCTAAATACTAGATGCTGATTTACATTAACTGTCTGCATTGTTCGCCGACACAACTGTCTGCTTACTTCCTATCACAGGTAACCTGAAAGAGAAAAGAGCTCGAGGCCAAGCAAAAAACTTTGGCTTCTCCCAGCAAGACAGGATCTGGAGAGGAGCCTGGGGAGAAGAAGTGTTTGTATAGGGGGATCAAGCCATGTGCCTCAGAGCCCTTGAGGCAACACTAGCGAAAGGAATCTCAGCCTCTTCACTCCATTCTCCCATTAAATCTACCTTTGACTTTTCTGGCCCGTTCTGATATCTTAGCTTGTTTTGCTTCACCAGAGCTGTACCTCTTCTGCAGGGCTGGTTTTACCTTCAAAGCCTCAAACATCCTGACTCCTGTCTTTCCACCATGGTAAGGAAGAGGGCAAGGAGTCCTATTCCCTTTTCCTTGACTCTTAACCTTTTGTCCATCTTCAAAGGGGCTATTCACACTAAAGATCCTACAGATGGATTTAACCACTTAAGGGAGTTTAGCCTTGTGTTCCAGCACTAAATTTTGAAAAGTTCATCATTTAATCCTTCACTTGACCCAGAAGAGGTTTCTATTGAAGAAACATTGATAACTTATCACATTACTTCCTATTTACCAAGGAATTTGCAACCAGAATGTATTCCATGTGTTCAGGATTTGAACTATCAGATTGACAGACTGAGTTTAAAGGAAGAAAAGATCATTCGATTATGTAAATAAAACTCCTGAGTGACCTAAAATAATTTTCCTCAGAAAAAAAATTCTGAGAAAATTCTCTTTTGCAGAATGGAGTCCATAGTCTGTATTTTGAAGATACTTAGTCCTAATCTGAAGCTATGAAGAGACAGGGATTACACCACTTCCTCATATCAACAGCTCCAGGTAAGATTTCATTTACCAAGAAACTTCAGAGTTTCTTGGTAAGAGTGAGGTCCTTTAACTCCCCCGGACATGTTGCTCCAGCTCCCCAGGGCACTCTGGGCAGGAAAGCATCCATCACTGTGATCCCTGAGAACATGTCCTGCTGCTCAATGGGTACCATAAAGCAGCTGACATTCAGCCACTGCCACCCAGATGAGTCAGAGCACACCTGCGTGTGCCCGTGTGTCTGTGTGCGCATCTTGGCTCTTTTGCGAGAGCAACTGGGATGCTGTTTGCCTGGCTCCGTGCGATAGCAGCTCAGATGAGCATAGTCTGCATATCTCTCCTGCCACAGGGGCCATGAAATAAAAGCCTCATGACACAGGTGTTCTTTTGTGATAAAGAAATGAACCTTCCCAAAATAAACAGCCATTGCTCTACCCACACAAAGGCCATCACCCATCACTACAGGGCTGCATTAAATCCACACAGGGACAACAATGCGAGTTGCCACCTGCATTATCCCCTCAGCCTCCCACCATGTCTGAGGCAGGGAAAATATTTTTGATCCCTATATTTGGGATCCTAGGAAGTTTCTAGAGTTGCTCTCTGGTGCTTGCCACAAAGCTGCAAACAGGCCCTGGGCAGGTGCTCTCAGTAGCTCTGTGGAGCTAAAGAGCAGAACCGACAGAGCAGTGCAGAAAATACTGCTTAAACCTAACCTGTATCAGCTTAGTCTAAAGATATATTTCAAATATATATCATTATATATAGTTAGATATATAAAGTTATTTCATTTATGAATGCAATAGCTATTTTGTAGTTTAACACCATGCCTGTGTGCAACACCATGCCACGTTTAATAAATTCAACATTTGAAATAGAGGGAAGATGACCAGTTACAAAACCTCACAAAACCTCTCACGCTCTGCATAGAAAAGCCACCTGCGAGATGTGATAGCTGCTTACACAGACAATTATCCACCAAGCTACTTACATAGACAGATATCCACCAAGAACACGATGTAGACCAGCAGCTCGCGCAGAGTGGTCTTTACGTAGAGCTCTCGGTTTTCAGCTGTGTTTTCAGTCAGTGTAGTACCCCACAGACCTGTTGGGTGGAGAGAAGAAATAAGTTTGACAACCATTCTCAGAGGCCCCCATGAGGAGCTGAAGCTCTGTTTCCAAGGAATTCTTGAACTATTGGAATTTTGTTGCCGTCGGAACCAAACTTTTCATCTAAAATACACACTTTTTGTTTCAAAACTTAGCTAAAAGCTGCAAATCATTCTATTGTAATCTAAGATCTGTCACTGACAAAAGGTGAAATACGTTGTATTTCTTATTTTGCTAAGAAACTTCCCTGGTTTCTGCTTCAGTTTCAGTCTTATCTTTTTGGTCAGTTTTTCAGTTTACACTTTGCAGAAAATTTTTCACACCTATTCTTGAAACCACAAAACTACATCTCACTCATCCACAAGCCAACACATGGCCTCCTGATAGGCGTTAAACAGCAAAACTGCATTTGATACTAGCTTTATATCTACACTTCAGTCCTTTCAGTATATACGGAACTAAATGTCCTCAAATATTTGTCCCTTGCGTACTCAAAAACCCTTGCAGATTTTTTGTAGGTCATAAGACTTGATCAAAATACCTCAACTCAATATTTCAAATAGAAGTTAGAACCAAATTATCCACAGGGTGGGTATCAATGGAAAACCATTGATTTCAATGCAGTCGTGACTCTTTGCAACAGCTAAAGATCTGCTTTATTTACACAGCAAAATCAAGTCATTAAATATCTCTAGAATTGATCAAAAGGAGAGAAACATTTCCTTTAAAGTTAACCTTGCCATTTTGGTGTTGATGAACCACCTGACACCATTGATTATTTATTTGTTCTTGCTGTAAGGAGTTTCTGCTGCAATTGCCAAGAATCTCTTGAAGTTGAAAAGCAGAAGAATTTTTAACTTGAAAGCCTACTGATGGAATCCACATCAATAATGCTGATAATCTTGCTCCTTCCTGCAGCTCCCAGACAGCCCAGCTCCAATACCCATCCTGAGGAGCGCGCAACCATCATCCTCTGCAAGCCAAAATCAAAGCTGATCGAAGGCCACAGAAAATAAGCAGCCTCTGGCAGAGGAAGAGGAAAGGTCTTTTACTTTGGAGCAAGGAAAAGTGGTAGAGTGTTCTGTGTGGTTTAAAAAGTGTTAGTATAAATTGGTGTATATATATACACACATATACACCAAAGTGGTATAGTGTTCCAGTCTTTTTGAGAAATATATATATATCAGACCAGAGAGCATTTTACACCTTTCGCTAACATCCCCACTCACTTCTGAGCAGACAACCAGTAGCCTGCTCTGACCCTGCTGAGAAAAGCAAGAAAAGCTCGGAGGGCATCTGGGTTAACCGCTGTGCAGGAGAGAGCAGAATGCACTCCACAAGGTCCTTCACAATAGAGAAACCCAGCAGGAAACACAAGAAAACAGACACGGTAGTGTGAGAGTCAAAGGTAAGCATGGGGAAGTAGAAAGGAGAGGCAAGCTACCCAGAGGTGGGGCGCAAGTTGGCGTTGTACATTTGAATTTGCTTCTCTTGTGGGTGTTTTAAGCAATGAACACCAAGAGAATGGAAATATGCTCTAGTGCAGCCAAAGGTATGCTGAGATGGGTTGGAACTCTGTTCTCATGAAACTGTCTGTGGAGGTTACTTTTAAATGACTGTCTCTAGATGAGAGCGTGTCGTGGTCAACATCACGGTCACTGGCAACCCCACCTCCCTACCCCCAACCAAAATCATTTCTCTGAGAAAGACAGTTCCTCACTCTACTTTTTCTGTTTTTCTAGAAAAAAAAAGAACAGAAAAACCATGCAGCCTCGAGCACCCTCCTCAGTCTGTATGCACCTCTTCCTTGTTAGGAATTGTAACAGGAGAGACCCTGGACCTGCAGCAAGGCACAAGAATAAGAATCCTCCCCCCACTCAGCTGAAGATGATCTCCCAGTAATGCTAGTCTATGGTAAACAGGTTCCCAGGCTCTACAGATACACAGGATTTCTTCCTTCTGCATGTCTCCTCTTCCCCAACGTTCATTACTGTTCCCCCAAAATTATTAAAGCCTTTACCTCGGATGCCTCTGAGGATGTAGAAGCAGCACTTGGGGAAAGGATTTGTCTTCCCATCCACAGCCCTGTTCTGCTTCTCCTGGCAGGGCAGCGGGTCCCCCATCTCTTCAAAGTTCTCATAGGGATTCTCCAAAATGGACTTGGGGTTGTAGATGGCTCGGATTTTCAAGGAAGTTGAGGGAGAGCCATTGTAAACAGGATTATCCCAAGCTTTCTTCCCCACTGCTTCCAGTTCATGCTCTTCGGAGGCTGGAAAGCAGCTCTCAGCTCTGCTGTTTAGGCGAGAGGAGCTCATGGCTATTCTGGGGACTGAAATACTTTTAAAATTGAGATCTCTGGGGCAGCTTGCCCAGGCTGGAGTTTTAAGCTACCAGGGAGCAAAAGAGCCTGTCTACCTAAGAGCCAAGGGGAAGGCAGAGCACCACCTGCCCACAGCCAGCCTGCAGCCCAGCTGCTTTATACCAGTGAGCCGTGACACTCATCAGGGGCTGGCACTACCCGTTGTTAGGGGCTGCTGTCAGTCTTACTCTTCTAGGAACATGGATACATCCAGGAGATGCTCTCTGCTTCCCAACGGAGATGCCAGATGCTGAGAGGGACCGAGAGGGGAGATGAAAGGAAATTGGATTTAAATGGGCTGTCTTAACTAAATTGGGGCAGCTCAGATTAGCTCCAGGTGCATGACCAGCTGGCCTGAACAAGGACTGGGATCCCAGTGCAAATGCTGTCCGGAGGAGAGAGCTGGATACTCCTGGGGAGCTCTGGGCTGAGCACAGGGTCCCCGTAGAGCTAGACAGGAGTGCGTAAGGTAGGGATGGTGGAAGCTTTGTGTTTGGGGTGCAAAGGGCAGACACTCTCTGTAGGAGAGAGCTGCTGTCACCAGAGGGAGCTGGAGCCCAGCGCCACTGCCGCAGCTGCCCGTGCCCTGCTTCCCTTGCGAGCATTGGACAAGCTGCCACTTAGAGCCGGTCTACAGACTAAAACATGATCCCACTACAAATTTCCCCAGCTTCCTCTTTGCCATCTCATTGCTACAACCAGGAATGGGAAACAGGAGCAAATTTCTAGTGCTCATTAAAGAAACCCAGGCCTGGACTTCTCTGCTTCCATAGGCTTCCAAGGAGCTCTGTCATACCTGCTTTCCCTGAAGCAAACCTGAGAAAAAATAAGGCTCACATTAGACAATACTATAAATAAAAATAACTAGGCGTTGTTGACATGAATCTGTTGGCCACCAGCAAGCAGCAGAGCCATAATAGCAAGCCCTGAGGATGCCATGAGGCTTGTAGTGCTGCAGGAGAGGACAAGGTGGTGGCCTAACTCTAGAGTAGCAGCAGGGCATTTTGGATGATACTGCTTACAGGAGAACTGAGGAGGAGGAGGACACTACTGTAGGAGCATTGCTACTGGAAAACATCTTAGGTAGGTCAGGAAAGTCTGTAGAGGAACAGCAGTCATATTGCTGCAGAAAGCCAAAGGAGTAGCCCTGTTTCACAGAAGTGACATTGTGCGTGTTGTGGAAGAGGCAATGGAAGCAGTGAGCTTCTTCACTGAGACAAGATGGTAAATAAACATATAGCCTAAGCCTGGTCCCTCTTCGAGTCTGGGCATATAACCTGAAAGAGGTACTTCCCCGTGGGTACTGATGTTAAAGGTATTTCCTGACTTTATCCAGAGAAACAACATGACTTTTGCACCTGTAGGACCAGAGGGCTCAAAGGAACAAGTCAGTATTTCATCTGAACTACCATGTTCATACAGGTAGTGTTAAGGCCAGCTGAGGGGTGCACTGTCCTTCCCTTTGCTCACCCACCTGATAATGACCTTTAGCAGCCATTGGAATAATAGACAAGATTGTCAAAAGAGAGCAAGAGGGCTGCAGCTGGCAAGTCGCTGGAGACTTGGGCTGGATCCTTGCACAGATTCTAGTATTGTTGGTACCTGTTGTATTTTATTACTCATTAACCAAATGAGGGCAAGAGGAATCAATGGAGTTGATTCATTGACTCAAAAGGAGTCAATGGAGTGAAGAGATGGAGACCATGTGTAGAGGACTCCAGTACTTTCAATGATAACTGGCAAGGCCTCTATGAAAGGCATCTGTTCACATCCCCTGTGACCACATAATGAATACCTACCTATGTGAAGAAGTGTGGGTTCTGGTGCTAAAGAATGGAACTTGCTATTTAATTTTCACAGTGGTATTGCGTGTAGCACAGCACTATTGCATGCCTTTTTTCAACCCAGCTACCTCACAGATGTACTGACTCCATGCTGGCCCAGTCAGAGCAGATAGTAAGAGCTAGGACAGGCTTGACCTTCTGTTATGGAAAAGTGAGTCACCCAGCTGGCCTCCAAGTCAACTCATCTTATCACCTGAATTTGAGCAGCCTATCACAAGGCAGAACAAAGAGCACCCTATACCTAAGAAAACACACCCAGCACTTTGCATGCAGGTTGGAGTGACTCACTTATGCAGATCAGTGAAGGTGTCCTTTTCATTCTGTACATTTAACTGTACTGTTAATGCACATTTCAGTTTTGGAGGGCAATCTAGGTGGGGCTTGAGCTGTCTGTCTAGTTTGTGAAGTGATACAAGCACATAATTACCAGGAACCAGAAGTGTTTTACAGTCAGTGCATGGAGATATGGCAGTGATATGACCCAGACCTTAGGATAACATAGGATAACAAATTGACATATTATGTGTTACCCTCAGTAGTGTTTGATATAAGTGATCGAGAGCTGAAGTATTTGCTGTCTAAGGAGCAATACTTACCTGATGGCACCTTCGTTCCTTTCTATCCCTCAGGTCTTTTTCACCAAACTTCAGTTCTTGTGGAAACAAGCAAGCATCATTATTTTTCCTCTTCATTCTTTTTTTTTTTTTTTTTTTTTTTTTTTTTTTTTTTTTTTTTTTTGTGTGTGTGTTGAGGTCCATTTTTTTCCCCACAGGCATAGAAGCAATCTTTTATTGCTACCCAGGACATTTTACAAAACCAGAAACCATCACCACAGCAAGATTCAACATGTTAGGGCAAAACAAGTGCCAACCCAGAAGTTTTCCTCACAATAAATACCTTAAAATACAACATGGGAGTGATTTCTGGACTCATCACTCACTGCACCAAAAGATTCCCCAAGTAGAAATACTCTTAGCAGGAGTGCTCACTACCAGAGGCCAACAAAAATCCTATGGAATCAGGACTACTCCAGGGGCTTGCATTTACAGTAGAGCATTTCCCCCACTCTAGACCCTCTGCAGCCAGAGCTGCTTTAAAAGACCCTTAAACTGTTTCTATTTACTTGGCATGGTATGAAACAGGTCGTTTGTTTCTGAGGGCTGAGAAATAAAGCTAGTCTGGCCAATCTGAACTGCCACACCAGCCTCACAGCAGCTGAGATCACACCACCAGTTGACCAAGCCACCTAATTCTGCAGCTCTGGTCTGTAGTAGCGAGGGTTGTTTGAATCCAGGCTTGCTGCTGCCCTTTTCATTGTCTTGTTGGTAAAAGCAGATTTAAATGCACTGAGGTGGGTGTGGATATTCGTCATGAGGCAGAGGTAAGGAACAGGAAATGTCACAGCAACGGTGTTCTGCTGTATAAAAAACCATGGAGAAGAAAGAAGATAATGTGTGTGCCTGCAGAGATGGAGATTCATTTTAGACACTGAGGGAACTCACTGAGCAAGTGAGAGCAACAAAACAGTGAGAGTTTACCTAGGGATGGGGAACTTTCACCCAGCCCGTTTCATAACAACACTCAAGTGACACAGAATGCACCTTAAGGGTGCCTGAGATGAGGGTACATTATTGTGACCCTGTAAACAATAATCTCTTAACATAAGTTAAGACTAACCTTTTTCACTAGCTTGTCATGGACTCAGGTACAAATCCTATTTTAACTATATAGAATTTTTCTTGCATTGACATAATACTTAGCTTTCATTTTTAACCCAAGACTCCCTCAAAGGCTGTCAGGAAAGCTGACAGCACAAAGGCCGGACATACAGGAGCCTCTGAGGGTTTGAGGTTATTTTTAAGCTGTTTCTCTCTATAACCAATCCGTGAACATCCCCACTCCGCTTCTTCACAAGAGATGACAATTTTATTTTACAATAAATGGTGTAAAGTGAGGCGGGAGCCACCGGAGGGCAGCAGCGCCCCGTCCTCCTGCAGCCGGGAGCCCCGGGCTGCCCTGCTTTGGGCTAACCCACCTCTCCTTAGCCGCAGCACAAGCCCATGTCTCGTCCAGTGCCAAAACAATCTCTTCTCCTTCCAGGCTTGTCCCTTCCTCAATTTTTTCCTCCATGAGTGGGTTCTTACCTTAGCACACACCTTGCATTCTTTGAGCCGAGTTTTATGGTTCTCATTTTTGGATTCTCCCAGTATTCGCTGCTTCTCCTAGGCACGGTGCCTGATGCAGGGCATTTCTTTACCTGGTGCTTTGGCGGTGGCAGGATGACTTCACATGCTGACCTCTGATGCTCCTGCTCCCACAGCCAGAGATCTGTTGGATTATTTAGCAACCCTCTGGCACTGCGGACTCGTGTTCAGCTGCAGCTCCACAAGGCCTTCTGGTTCGGGCAGCACAGGACAGCACCCTGAGCACTCGCTGCCTTGTCCCCTTTGTGCAGACGGGTTCTCCTGTGTGTGTGGTGGTCACCTCCTCAGTTGACTTCTCTTTGTCTGGGACTGCAAGTTCCCATGCCAAGAGCTCCAGGAATCCCAGGCCCACCAGAACTCATCCCAGCCTGGTGTTGTCTTCTACAAACTCACTCAGTGCCTTCTCCATCATCCTGGTTAATAAGGACAATATTGCCAAAGCCAACAGAGCCCTAACAAGACCCATTCTGCCCTTGCCTTTATGGAACTCCCAAGATATCTGCCAACACAGTGGAAATCAGAAGTGATGGGAAAGGTGGCAGGTCTTCTACAAGACCTTTGCAGAGCCACTATCTGTGCTGCAGCACTAGTGCTGCTGTTTGTCATGAAGGAATTAGCGTTTGTTCCACCTAGCAAAGCTTGCACTGGCACGTTACTGCTCCGTAGCCATCAGCGGTGCTCTGTTGCATGAGCCAGGCTGTACCTCAGCCCTCACCAGCAGCCACCTGCAGATGGTTGTTGGGCTCTTCCCAGTGAAATCCTTGCATGCTGAGCATGATAGGGGGAAAAGACCCAGGAACTCTCCCAGCTTGCAGGACCTTCTGGCAGGGCAGGCTGCAATGCTGCAGCCCCATCACGGTCCAATTGTGCCTGTTGGCACAGGCTCTTCCAATCCATTTGCAAGCACATCCTGTGAAAGCACAAAGCCTTCTGACCATGCAGATAGATGAGCAGCTGGGGGGATAACGCTGGATTAGCTTTTCAAACTGATGTGCTCAGCATCAGTTAAATACCATATAATTCATATGTGGCTGGGGAACTGACACCTGACTGTTCCTGTCATGACCAAGTAAGCTCCAGAGATAAGACACACCAAGAACATGGACACCCAGAGCAATAGCTAGAGGAAGCCTGAGGCCTGCTGCTTCTCCCTCTCCTCCAGAGGCCAGCCACTGACAATTTGGTACTGTTTTTCCCAGTCCTGGCCAAGACACACATTATCACTCACATGTTGGAGAACATGGAGAACAGTTTCCCAATGAGTGTTAGAAATCACTGGGATAGAACCAGCAGCATCAGGGAAGGACCTGGATACCTATATCTGAGGGTCTGGAGCTTTTGGAGGTTTAGCCATGACCATTGACTTTATGGGAGCTGGTGCTGGCTAAGTCCTATCTGGAGAGCAGAAAGGCAGGTCTCTTGGGAGCTGCAAATGATTCGCTACCTTTCTACCTCTACTCAGAGTTTCTAACCAAATCATTGTTTAGATGAAAATCTGCCTTTTGTGCAGTACTTCATTTCTGGCCATGACATTTCTAATAATCCATGGGAGCCCCATTCTATGGGTAGGGAAAGAAGAGGTTAGCTTAGATAGTGCATGTGCTTGATACCCAGAGATGCGAAAAATCACCTGGTTGAACCAGCTCTTCAAGGATAAGCTCAAGAGAACCGAGCTGGAAGAGGAGCCTGGGTTGCAGACAACCCTGGGTGTTTGCACACCAGCTGTTACCTCTGTTCCAGTGCTTCCCAGACGTGTCCTTCCCAACCATGCAGGCACATCAGCTAAAGTCTGTAGGGTGCCTGTGGGGTGGCCTCTGCATGTTTATGAAGTTGTGGGGGCTTTTGCAGGACATTTTAGTACCCTGCTGCTGTCTGAAGTACCCTGTCAACAGACATCCCCTGGAGCAGCAGAGCCTGATACACGTCCTGTGTGCAGCCAAGACCTTGCTGGGTTAGATAAGTTTTGCTGGCCTCTACCTGCACATTAATTTCTTTCTGTTCAGGGAGATTCTTCAAATATTAGTTTGTTAATCTTTACTTGAAATTCTTTTTATAGAGTTGTTATTCCCAAGGCATGATACAGAGCCAGCAGACTATTTCAAAAAGCACGATGGCACAATGAACAAATAAAGCAAAACCTCAGAGATGAGATGTCCCCAGTACCAAGCAAAACCAGACGGTTACTTCATGAGTCTTTCATATGCCAATATTTCTACATCTGGAGTTTGCTGTGCTCACAGTAGCACGATGGTAGGAACATGTGCTCCACTGTTGTCCCCAGACACTTATCTATAGAACTGCTGCCTTGCCAAATTACTCTCCCAGTGTAGATTTAGGCAGTTGACTCTCTCTCTCAAACTAGAACTTTGTACTTGCCTATTTCAGTTAATGTATCCCATTTGCCAAGATCTTACTGGAAACCTAAGCAGGGTGACCTCCAACATATTTCTCACTCTTCATAGTTTGGTATAGTCGGAAAAATAGGAAACTTGGTCTATATTCTACCATGCACATCAAGGAGAGAAATTCTGAGTGGTTCTCTCTCAGGTGTGGATCCCTGCACCATTCCTGAAACCCTCTAATTACAAGTGGGTGCTCTTAATATTTTCCCAAAACTTCAGTCAACCATCCTCATTGGATAAACTTGGAGAGAAAGGACAGCTGTGATAATGTCATATAGCAAAAGTCACAGTGAAGATAGCAGCTCCACTGCTTGGCTCTTGCCCACAAATCCTGACAAGCTTTCTGATAAACTGGATGTATTGTTCAGTCTCCACACTGACTACTGGAACTTCCTTTTCTTAAGAACTGATGGATAAAGTGCTGCCAACAGTCAAAGCAGCTATGATTTTCACAACTTCATAGCTAGAGTACTGATAGAATTATGAAAATATCAGTATTCTTCACGGCTGAAGGTTTCACAGCCAGACAGGTATCTAGCCTTTAAAGAAACCTACTAACATAGAATATTTGAAAATAACTTCGAGGAGAAGAAAAACCCAACTATACACAAAGTAACAGGCTTGGCAAAATGCCCTGTTCTTATCAGCCAGCAAAGACTGAAGGCATTTCTCAAGTGGTACTTCTTGAAGTTCATACCTGGATTCTCTATAAATACGACCTCCTCAAACTAGTCTCATAGAGCAAAATATGTTCCTTCCACAACATATAGAATGCAGGTTATGTGAATGCAAGCAGTGACATGAATAATTTGCAGCAGCTCTCCAGAGTCCTGAGATCCAGACTTTGAGAGTGGCTTGTAGATAGACCTCATGAATGAGATTTTAGGTTGGTACTGTCACAAGTCTTGAGATGGAAAGAGGGAGTTTTAAAAGGGTGATGAGAAATAGCTGGCAGTAGATATTGGGCTGCAGAGTCTCTTAAGTGTTAGTCTGTCCAGAACTTTTTATGCTTGCAACTAATCATCCTCCATCAGCAATCAAGGAACAAACACCAAATTAACATGAAACGTCTTGCAGCAGAGCTATCATCAACCCACAGGTCTGCAACCCTTTTCTTTAAGGGAAGAAGTGGATGTGGAAAGGGAAGCATGTGTTCCCAACTCTACTCTTTAAAGCAGACAGGGTAGACAGGTTCTTTAAAGGCCTGAAAGGCAGCAAAACCAGGCAGTCAGGTAAGGGCTTTCTCTCTATCAAGCAGAACTATTTTTTTTTCTTTCTGGTCAGAAAGACAGGAGCTGGTAGCACTTCTCCTTCAGCATCCTTTCCTTTTCTACTCACACAGCCTGTCTCAGCCCATCACACTCCACAGTGGAAAGTCACTCTGCTCGGGTAGGAATTATGAGGGATTTTCAGTTGTGAACACGCCTGAGCAAAGGGTACAAGTGCCATCGCTATGTTCCAGGCAGAAATAACGAGGTGTCAGGAGAAGCTGCTTGCTGTTCCTGGCCAGGACCCTTCCCACCCACGCAGGGCTATGGCCCTGCTCTGTGAGGCTCAGCTGTGGTTTTCTTGCTTGTACCACTAAGCTTTTCTGGGAGGATAGCTGAAAGCTGTGGAGAAGGCCAATTGCAACCTAATTAGGGGTCTAAGCCTGCTGATTAGTTGGAAGTAGATGAAAAAATTGGACCTTGCATCAGCAGCCCTTGACTATTTGACTGTAAGGACTGGTGCCTCCCATCTGGCCTGCGTTATCCAAGGGTGCCTACAGGTAAGTATGTACAACTCGATAGATTTCCTCAAACCCAGAAGTCACTTTGGGACCCATTATTACCTTTTAGTGTTGGATTAGGCAAGGTTGGTGCCTAATTACTTAGCACTTCCTGTCAGGCTTTGTTGCTCCCTGCAACCAAGTCATGTTCCACTGGTCTAATGGCTACTTTGGCTTCAACCTTCTGCATGTGGAACAGAGAGGAACAGAGAGGCCCAAACACTGTCTGGGGTAAATTAAGAGTATTCTTTTGTCCTAGCTCCTCCAACCAAGATGTTTTATGTTTGTAAATAACCCAAGGCAGGCAGTTCTAATATAAACTGGTACCAAGAAATTACAGCATTCAAAAGAGTTTGTTTGACCAGTAACTTTCACTGGCAGCTGCTCACATGGGACAGCTCTTCAATGAGATGAGAACAAAGGCAGAGGCAGGACATTAGGGCTGACCACTGGAGAAGCAGAGGGCCTGCTCTCTGCTGCAGAGGTGGGATTTACCAGGCCCTTGGGCTCAGGGCCTTCTTTTGGCTTGCCCAGGAAGCCTGCTACTCTTTCCTGGCTTTTCTGAAGCTTGAATAAGATCTGCACTACAGGCAAGAGGGGAAGCCTCCATTATTGCCTCTCCTGCATTATTGGTCTCTGACCATGCACGACTTTCACAAAGTCACTTCCAAAGTCTGAACACTGACAGTTTCTTCCATCACAAGCTCTTCCACCTTCCATCACAAGCTCTCCCTGGCGCAAGGGCTCCAAGGTATAGGAGAAAAGTTGTCCATATCTACCTAGGTTCATAAATCTAGAAGGTAATGTAAACTCTTTGGGAAGAGCTGCTAAGCCAGTATAGCAACCTTGCATGCTAATGTGCCATTCTTGCAGACACATACAAATATACCATCTTTTTCAGGAGTTCAAGAAGAATCTTATTGACATACACTTGCCAAAGAAGCTTTTCACTTATCAGTTATCCCTGTCAGATACATTCACCAGCTCTACAGTGTGACCTTGTTTTTGCAGTGCAATGCCCTCTGCCAGCCCTTTTCTCCAGTCCCACACAACATTGCATTAATTATCCCTCCAAAGCTGCTCAGACCTCCCTTCAAGTCTTTCAAAGACCATCTAATGAACTCATTCCCTTCACAGGATAAGAAAAATCCAGAGGTAAATAGACATATGTAGGTCAGACTGAAATTTACCTTTGGAAGAGAGTATCTGTGGTGTATTATTCTGAGATTCTTCTGAAAGGGCCCAGGTACCTTACACACTTCTTCTATTAAGCAGCAAAAGAGTCTTCTCTACAGTCATTTGTATTTATTACCCATTTGCAATGCTAAGGCCACCCCTCAGGTGAACTCAATGAGAAAAGCGGAGTTGCACCTGAGCAGGTAAGGTTGGGCCACAGACTTAACCCTTTCTGTTCTTTCCTTGCTTGCTGGTGTCTGTGCATTGGCTGGAGCAGGGGAAAGGTGATGTGTTTTGCCTGAGCCTTGCCTGAATCCTAAATCAGGCCTATGACCATCATAGCTGTTTTCATCCTTACTTAGGCTTAGCTAGCTCATGTCATGATATCGTTCTCCAGCATACAACCTCCTTCCAGAATCCTTTGAGACCCTCTTAGAGAGGAAAACTCCGAGTACACTACGGAAGGATGAAGCTGTCACTTTTGAAAATCCATGTGGACCCAAAGTGTAAAAGCCCACTTGGAAAATGGGCAGTAAACTCTCTTTGCCTGACAGTGAAGAAGAAGGCATAACGGTCTGCACCCTGTCCCTGCGGCTTTTGGTTGATTAGAAGGTGTCTGTGGAGTGCAGATGTTGCTGATTCACGAATGCTGCCCACATATTACCTGTACTATCTATTCTTCCGTCTTTGATACCCTAGGCAAGATCCTTTTCTCTTTCTCAGGCAGTCCAGTTTGCCCATAAGAGGCTGCTTTGCTATATAATGCTGGGATTTGCCTGCATGCAAGAGCCAAGCGTCTAATCCAATGAGGGCTATAAACACTTGAACTTGATAGAAGGCTTGCTGCATTGTTCCTTTGCCTGGGAGTATCTGAGGTGACCTTGTAAGGTGACCCTTGCAGGGAATTTCTGGAGATTTCATTGAGGCAATTATTCTGCAGCCAGCAAATCTCCACTGACACATCAGTTAAACAGCAGCTGTGCAGGAAGTCTTTGTAAGACTGTCCAATGGCATCAACTGTGTTTCCTCAAGATCTGACTGCATACTCTTAGCCCCACGACCTGTGGGAACAGCACCGCTAGCATGGAAAGTTTGCCATATCTTGTTATTATCTCACACTGCTTTTCTCGGCCCACTCTGTTCTGCTAAAAATCTCCGGGAACCAGTTAAGGGCACTCTCTACGCTCAAGACAGCTCTTGGAATTGCTCTTCTCTTTCTTCTCTTCTCTCTCTTTACTTCTCAATCTCAACAGACACCTCTTTAACCTGCAGGACTGTGTTTCCCAGGAGCTGTGCTTTTTCACAGAGATATTTACAGAGAATTTCCCAGTGGCAACACTCTAAGACAGGATGTTTTGTCCCTTACACATTTCTGAGAAACTGCAGCTCCCGTGGCACTTGGATTTAGCCAGCTCTGAACTCTTGAAGTGGATGCACTGAGCACTAGACACACTGGGATAGGACTATGGCAGCTCTTTGGTGCACAGAGAGTCCCTGCCTCAGTTTCCAGATGTGTCAGAAATAATTGTTCTGTTTTTCTTCTCTGGACACATGACTGGACCTCAAAAGGTCCCAAGCCCTTGGATATAGGGACTCTGGACTTCACTGGATGTTGTTGGATCTATCACTGCCATTTCCCTTGCTGCTTCCTTGAGGAAAGTCTGCCTTTCCTGTCCCCAGTACATGAGCCCTCTGGCACAGGTCACCGTTACCCTGATCAGCCAGGATGATGGAGTCCACAGTAGCTGAGCGAGTCTGCAGGGCACCAAGCTACCGAGCTGGGATGGGAGGTGAGTTCTGGTGGGCCTGGGACTCCCAATGCTCTTGACTTGCAGTCCCAGGCAAAGAGAAGCCAACTGAGGAGGAGGCCACATGGACAGGAGAACCTGTCTGCACAAAGGGGACAAGGCAGCGAGTGCTCAGGGTGCTGTCCTGTGCTGCCCAAAGCAGAAGGCCTTGTGGAGCTGCAGCTGAACACGAGTCAGCAGTGCCAGAGGGTTGCTAAATAATCCAACAAATCTCTGGCCGTGGGAGCTGGAGCATCCGAGGTCACCATCCTGTCACTAGAAGAAATATGTCATGTATTGGGCATCACACCCTAAGAGAGTGGGTAAAGCTAGGAGGCAAGAAGAATGGGAAAAGAGCCAGCTACTGTGTTGTATGGGAAAAAAAAAAAAAAAAAAAAAAAAGAAATAAATGATTTTTCTTCATCTATGGTAGACTAAAAAGAGATAAAAACCAAACCAACCAAGCAAAACTCTTCCAACTACTGTATTTGAAATGTTGTCCCAGTAAAGAACAATTAAAAAATATTTTTTTTTTCCATTTTAGTCATGGACTGGATGAAGAGCCACAAAGGCAGTTTAGACTCCAAGTATATTAGCATCAGAGCCTGGCCCAGCTTTCTTTCATAACAGTAGAGAGTGCCTATCCTTGGAGGTTTGTGAAAACACACTATTTTACCACCTTCAGAATGTGATGGGGGGCCAGCAATGGATGGTTGGCACTGCTGCCACCCATTCTAGCCTTTGCATTTGTCTAGCTCTTTCTCTTCCAAAGACGGAATATACCTCCCGGTGGAGAGGCATAACTGCAATGGCAATTGTGCAACATGGCAAGCTGCAAAGTCACTTTCATGTTGCCTCTGCCAAGTGCCGGCCGATGGCTGTTTGCAAACTGGGTCATGAAATCTGAATGCACATCAGATGTCCTTAGGATTGACAGAAAATAGACAGCACCGTCAATATCTTCACCCCATGAGCAAGATAATGGTGCTATGGAAAAGCAGCTAAATATAATCTTTACTCGAAGTCAGGGATAATATTCAGAAAGAAATGAAGCCTTTTAGGGGTTAATGGGATAGGGAGGAAGTATTTACAGTCCCCAGCAGGAACAATTTAGAGATGTTCAGCAGTCCCCAGGAAGCACAAGAGCCACGGGGATGGGTTTGATGGCTGTGCCATCATCCTTCCCTGCTGCTGGAATCTGCCCCTTTCCTCACTGTGTGGCAATGTGCTCCGAGGGTTGTATTCCTTGCACCTGCTGCTCCCAGCATTCCAGCATCACCCCTCTCCCCAGATGATGGAGACCTGAGCTCGGCGTAGCTGGCACCTGTGCCTGTGTCAGCAGCATCCAAATGTGGTGGCATCACGGTGCGGGAGGCAGAGGGGCACCGCCTGGGCCACCTAAGCTGGGTCAGGGGGTGCCGTTTCCCCCACACCCTGGTTGGCACCTCCACAGCATGGGTGATGGGGGTGCTTGAGAGGCTGGTCCCAGCCTAAAGAGAAGGGGCAGGAGGTGCGGGCTGCAGGTGTGGAAAGGAAGGGAGAGACAGCCCTAAGGAGAGAGGACACGGGGATGACCAGGAAAACTGCATCTTACAGAGGGGAGGCTTCAGTTTGCAAGGGGTGGCGGGGGGTGCTGCTGCCAGCGAGCACAGGCCAGGGAATGTGGGGATGGATGAGCGCTCGGCATGCCGGTTCCTTGGCACCTGGCCTGCCGTGTCTGATGTGGGTAGAAAGACACCAGAAAGCACCAGCACTGCAGAGGGGGAGGCAGCACAAAGCCTGCTGTGTTCCTCTGCTCTCCACATCCCTTTCTCCCCCTCCCCTCCCAATTTATTTACCATGACTAAAAAGGCAGCCTCAGAGTCCCGAGGGGCCGGCTGAAGTGGCCAAGGGGTGGGCTGTGAGGTCATCTCTAACGAGGGCAAAAATCCAGAGTCAACAATGGTGCCCATTGTGTCACGGTGGTTAGACAATCCCGGCTGGGTTGCTGCTGCTGCCAGCCCGGGGACCGGGAGCAGAGCGCGCTTGGGGTAACAGGAGGGCAGGAGGATGGGTAGGGGGCCTGGCACCCAGTCGGGCAGCAAGGGATGGGACAAAGTGCGGAGATAAGCGCCCTATCTCAGCCATCAGCCTGTCATCAGCCTAATTCTAGGTGCTGATAAGATAAACGGCATTGCAGGGACTTTAGCCACTTTGGTCACAGCCTGGAGCCATGGTCCATCACCTGCGTTACATCTGCTTTCTCTTGTGACCCTGGCAACGAGACCCCAGTCATTTCTGCTGCCCTATCCCCTCCCGCTGGCCCTCCACCACCCACTGAGCTGCCCACAATGTTGACACTGGTGTTGGGATGCGGACAGGAATACGGTGGCCTCCCCTTGGCCTGTGTGATCCCACAGGAAGACAACAGAGGTTTGGCCAGGAGCTCCTGAGCAGCAAGTGCACCCTGCAGCACCCAGGTGGCCACGAGTTCACATGCTGAACATGCTAAGCCAAGGAGATCTTCAGGGATATGTGGGATTCACTGAATTTATGAAGTTACAGATGATGTTTATGGATGGGGAGACATGATAGAAAGCAAGTAAGCGAACGATGAAGTCAGGTCTTACAAAAGTAAATTCTAATAAACATCATGATACTTAACTTTTCAAGTCCCAGTTTCTGGAGCCTGGTGGTTACACAAAGATCTTAGCATTCCATTTCAAAAAGGAGAGTCATTTTCTAGCTCTCTTGGCTGAGGACAAGGCAGGAAAATATAAGATCAGCAAATGCAGAAAGAGAGCACAGAGAAAGAAAGCAACATTAAATGAGGATGAGATCCTGCTGAACTGCGGATTTGATTCCATGATATTTGAATTCCTGTGACCAAGAATCCTGACTGCTTGCTGCCATCATCCATCTCTCAAGCAAGGATTAACTGTGAACTCTAATTTTCTGAGCCAGATCTTGCCCCAACACATTCCGGGCCATCACCTCATTTCTCTGCCATGCGTAACTGCGTGCAGAAACCGACCCTGATGAGAACTAGAGAACCTTCCACCTCTGACATTGCTGGCAGCCAGCGATGAACCACACGGGTGCACCTACCCGCACGTATGGATAGATTTGTCCCTTTGGGAGAGCAGATTTTTTCTGAGAGGAGGGAGGAGGAAGAAAGAAAACTCAGTGAAATGACTAACTAACTAAATAAAACACTGCAATTCTCTCTGGATGAAAGGCCCATGGAGTGATGCTCCTATCTTTAGAAAAAGTTCTAGTGCTTGAATTGCTTCACATTTCTTCATGAAAAAATGCAAGAGATGCAGAAAATAATCCTAGATATTTTTTGCAAACCTTTAGTTTTGGCAGAGGGATAAGGGGCAGAGTTCAGCTCTTTCTCCAGTTTTCAGTTTGTCTCATCTCTCTTTAATTCTCTGCTTCATTTTTCCAAATTTTAGCAGTCAAATAGAAAAAAAGGAAAGCTGTAAAAGAAGCTAAACAAACAATTTGAAACAAATCTTGCAAAACCCTTACAGCAAGCATTTTTTAATGTGTGTGGGTTTTTCCCATATATTTTGAAGGGGGCACTGAGGATAGTCATTAAAATTTCCAAGGTGTCAACACCAGAGGAAATCATCTTGCAAAATTCCCTGCTGAATTGGAAAAGCAATTTTTTTTTTCTTTTTTGCAAGGGGGACAGTCAGAAGACAAATGTTTTGATACAAAGTCTTTAGTTTGGCCTTGTTGCTTTTTTTCATGCATCCTGGCACTGGCACCATGGTAGCAAAATCAGACTGGATAGCACAGCCTAGGAGAGGAATGGAGTGATTCTTTCTCATTTGAGCTCTGTTCTCCAATAGCGACTTAGTCACTTAAATAGTGACTCTCACTGCTGGTTCGTGCCTCAGTTTCTCCAGCCTTGATAAACCATTTTGAGACCCTGAGACAAAAAGTGCTCTGCAGGGGTCCTGCACTACCACAATGCCTTGGCCACAGCATGAATCCTTGGAAAAGATACAAGGGCCCCTGCCACTGCATCAGCTCCTTTATGAAGGACCATGACATGAAGTGGCTGTCACAAGACTCAGAAAGCTTGAATCAGTTTCCTGGGGAGGGTAAGTAACGCTGAATCCTTGCTAAGAAGTGCTGGTGAGCTCCACTAGGGACGTGCTTCCACTGCTGGACACCAAAGCAGAAGAGAAAAAAAGAAAACTCTGTCTTGAGAGACAAAAAATGCCGCAGGAAAAACCCAGTTTAACTAGTATTGCTGTGTCTGTATCAGAGATTTCTGATAGGCATCTCACTGGAGCTGGCCAGTGACGCTCCTTTTGTCCCAAGCATTGAACAACACGCTGATGTGGCTGAATTCTGCAGCAGAGGCTGCAGCCACCACATGGGAGCCTGTGGCTTGGCTGATTCCTCCTGTCCGGGGATCCAGCTCCTCTGCTCTGTGGCAGCTCTGGAGAGCTGGAGGGCTGCTCCATCTGGAGCTTTGGTGGCCCACCTAAGCCAGACCCTGCAGTGTCCATGCTCAGTGGGGCAGGGACGTGTCAGACAAGGTGTCGGGTACCACCAGCTGCCCGAGCAGCTCGGGCACAGCCTGCACCCGTGCACCCTGGCAGGAAAGGGCTGCACGGGGTGCGGGACGGCTCCTCAGCCCAGGCCAGCAGCCGCTCTCCACGAGAGGGAGCCTCGGCCCGCAGCCTGCAGCCCTCAGAGGGCAAAGCCTCTTCGCCAGGCGAGGCTGGATCCGTGCAATCCAAGCACCGGAAAAGTAACTTACGCCACGCGTCTTGCCAAGATGTCAACACCTGCACCTCATGGCCATGTTCAAGAGCACTAAGCTATTTCAAAAGTGATCAAAATAATAGCTGGAGGAGCAGATTATGCTGACAAGGCCGCCTCTTTTCTTTTTTTTTTTCTTTTTTTTTTACAAGCAACATGCTACCTGTGAGCATAGGAATCAGCCAGGCGAGCCAAACCTTGAAAGTGGTCCACATCTGTCTTTCCCTCTGTGTAAGAAAAAAATGTGATGGTCAAGTCCCAAGATAATCTGGTAGAGGAACGTTCATAAAATTCACCCTGGTCTTGTGGGAACAGCCAGAAATAATGTTATTTTTAGAAGGTGGCAAATTCTAGCTGCTCTATAAGTTCTCTTTTAGCCATGGGCCGTGTCTGGGGAATAGAATCAGTGAGAAAGCAAAGGCTCTCGTGGGTTTGAGTACCCGTGAAACTGCAAAGTTGGAGTCATTCCCAAAGCCATTGCAACTGCAAACTCCCCCAAAGGCTCATTTTCACCAAATAGTAACATTTCCAATTCTCCCTCTATTTCCTCACATTGGAATTATGTCCTCCAGGTGGCATGAGTTCCTGATTTGTTTTTTCCAATAAGATTTCCCTCTCCCCTTTTATTTTATCTTTATTTTCTTTCTTTCTTCTTTTTTTTTTCCCCCCATGGAAATAGCAGGAGTCTGATTTCCCTAATGTGGTTTCTAGCACAGTTTATGGTTGCTCCAGTGTTCACGCAGAAATCAGATAGAATCTTTAACTAGAGCATCATTTCTCCCTGAAGTTCAGTAGCCATCAGCAGGGGTAATCAAACACTTAGCAAAGAGTCTTAGAAGATAGTTAAAATTCCCTTTCTGATTCCTCTCAGCTCTCGCTGTTGAGGAAGCTCTGTGGATGTGGGCTCTTTGGTTTAATACCCTGTCTCAGAGAATAGGTGAAACTCAAGCTTCTAATGTAATAACTAAAACACAGACACCTTTCAAATCTCTTCACCCAAGATAAAAAAAAAAAATGAAAAAAGGAGAGACATTTTTCCCCTTTGCTGGCCAGTTCAGCTGCAGAGAGCAGCTGAGCTGCTCTTATTTTCCGCTGCCGCTTTTCCCTCCCAGTGATTTCAACACCACTCTCTCCTGCAGCTATCACAGAATCAGTCCCATGTTTTTGAGCAGGATGAGCCCAGGGGCAGATACTGCAAGGAGCTGGTTGTCCTTCTGCATCCCTCGTGTGGCCAGAGCCATCTCTCCTTGCCGACGGATAGCTGCTGGGACAGAACGATATGTTTGCCAGGGTGAAAGACGCTTGAATATGGGACTCCCATTCAGCTAGGAATTCCTCGGAAGGTGGGCAAGGACTGGGGACACCCCCTTGCTGGGGTAATGGCACCAGGGTGAGATGACAAGGCCCTCCAGGCTCTGCCGCTGCCCAGCTCTGGCTCTAGCCTGGAGACCACACAGGGATCTCCACATGAGCAGATCCACGTGGCTCTGCCATGGGCAGCTCTTTTTGTAAGGCCCTCTTTCTCACTGGCTCCTGGTGGTGAAGGTCTCCGTGGGAAGAGCATGGATTTCCCTGTCACTGGCATTGCTGGGGCTGGCTGCAAAGTTCTTACGTGAAATACTCATCTGCAGACGGAGCTTCTTTTTCCCTTTGATCTTATTCCCATCTCTCCCAAGCCTTCGCCTCCTAAAAAGGGACTGTGGAAAATGGCCATAATTACAAATTTTAAGACATGGAAAGGCCCAGCCTGTGTTTTCCAGACCGGTTGCCTACATGACCTGCGCACCCTTGCAGAACCCCTTGCCTCTCCGTGTGGGCACACGAGCGCCTTTCTGTAGCGACGGGTCCCTATAGCTTATAGGCGCCTACACCAGAGCTGCCCTGCACAAAGGCGGCGCTTTCCGCCGCGCACACACACGCGCACACACAAAGCGCGGCTGGCGGCGCCGCGGCTGCCGGCGCGCGCGGGGCGCTGCGCGGGCGCGCAGGCTGCGCGCCGCGGGGAGCGAACAGCAGATTGCGCCCAGCCAA
>JAVCKT010018598.1:0-13459 GCA_032273925.1 Rhynchotus rufescens | reverse complement strand
AAAGCAGGGGAAGAGGAAGAAAATGATTCACTCAGGAGCTGGCTGTAAACAGTGCAGTTTTTTAAAGGTTTACCTGATCTATGCCCTGTGCAGACATGTAGATGCACAGGGAAGCTTGCCACCTACAGCAGGGTGCTCAGCAGGGTATGGCAGCTAGGTGGGCTCTTACCAACGGGGGGCAAGACCAGTGTGGAGCTCTTTTGGCAATTCTATACCAGTCCGAAAAGCCTCTTGTGTGGTGCATATTCTATACGAGAACTACATAAGGGCTAAATAAGGTCTCTAAGAAGCTCAAATAGGTTAAAGGGGCCCCTCTGTAACTGAGAATCATCCTCAAGGAGTTAAACAAACAAGGAGGGACAACAACTCACAAAGAAGACCTCCAGGAAGCTCCTTCCAAATTAAGACTGTAGCAAACAAAACCAGAGATACAAATAAAAAAATATTATATTCTCCCCCAACTCTAAGGCTGATTGTCCTTTTGCAGTGCTTTGATGCATAAAAAGAAACATGGTTTATAAAAATACCGGTCTCAGCCATGACAAGCCACCTTCGCTGTGGGCTGTGTTGGCTTTGTCAGATATATGTGAAGAGAGAGGAATGAGCAACCCTGCGCCGAGCAGACCAGCAAGTAGCAGGACTGTCTTCTGAGATTTAGCACCAAGTCACAGATTGTTAATGGGGGAACAGAAGCTGCTAGAGGGAGCAGGCCTGTTCCAACTGCTAATTAATCCGATACATAAATCCTCAAAGAGAGATCTTGTGCCCAGCAAAATGAGGCTCTAGTATTCGTGGAAGGTGCTTCTCTAATAGCGAAAGAGAAAATAGTAATAATTAGCCAGTTGACTTGGAAGGCTTTATGAGGAAAGTACACGGTGTTATGTGTGAACATGTTGCCAAATGGAGAGCTTTTTTATTTATTAGAGTGTTTGGAGCACCAAGCCACAGACTTTGCATATGAGATGGCAATTTGCATCTTCACTCAAATGCTTTGCCTTTTTTCTGATGCTTATCCCTGCTTCCCTCAGCAGCAAACCTGCACACATTTCTGCGAGCCAGCTTCATCTGCTGACATCAATGGATTTACAGCACAGACGAATGGGGCTGTTTGTGCCTCATCCTGGCAGGGACGGCAGCTGTTAGGCTTGACCGCGAGCTCAAGAATCCCTTCATCTGTCAACGTGTCTGTCAGGGATTTTGTCAAAATAGGGAGTTATGCTGGGAATAGAGTGTCATAGCAGGCCTCAGCATGAAGGTGCGTGACTTTTCATTGGCTTTTTCTGTGGGGCCTGCAATCCAAGATAGGAGGAGGAAGAAGCTAGGCAGAGAAAATGTGAGCACCAGCAAGAAGGCAGCTTCAAAAGAAGGCTGCAGATGTGTTTGAGAAAGAAAATGTGCTGGTAGCTTTAAGTTAACAGTGGAAGCAGACTCTAAGCGGGCATACAGTGAATTTAACATCGTGTGTATGTACCTGCATATACATACATGCAGGGCACACAGTGAATTTAACAACACCATATGTATGTACCTGTATATACATACATGCACCTTCATGAACAGTGTTGCTTCTATGGGCTTTTTTATTTCCTGGCTGATCTCCCTTTCTATTTTTTTTTACTTCTCCCTCTCAAAGAAATTCTGCTGTCCTGCCTCATCGAGGACTGTAAGTGAATTATCAAAGGCCAATATATGCTAAATAAGCTGTGCATTTGTGGCTGCTATATTGGGGAAAGGTATAACAAACAACAGCAAAGCAAAATGCAATTGGACACTACTTCTCGCTTCCATCAAGAGTGCTCTCATTGTTCATGCTGCGTGCAATATTAGCGTTACATGCATACAATGTATTGCTAAAGATTACACACTCAAATTTTTTAGATAAAGCAAAAACACATTTTTACCTTTTGTTTTTAGGCAGTGACCATTCTTATTTTCTTTGATGACTGTGAAATAACACAACTGGAAATGCAACCCAAAGGGAAATTTCCTAACCTATTTGCTAGGAAAACTTGGCAGCTCAAAAGTTTCCTCCATCAGCAGAATGTCATCTGGAACCTTAAAGATGTTTACTCAGTTAAGACACCAAATGACATGCAAGACAAATGTTTCAAATATCCCTTTCTAAGCCCAGCAATAGTCTGCTTCATCTTGTTAAGTGTTTTCATGGAGCTGATCTAACAGTTTTATTGTTCAATGCTAACTATGGCAGCTTATTTTTCCCTGACTTTTTAAGAGCTGTGGCTTACCGTGAAATATATATATATATTTTCTTACAGTACTATTATATCTTTACTAAAGATTAGCAAGGAAGTAACTACCAAAGTCTTTCATCTTCTGTAAAGTTAGTAAAAGCTTTAAGAGGCCGCGGTATCATTTTCGCCATTATCATTTCTACCAGAAAGGTTTGAAATCTTGTCCTTATGAAAGTGGGAGGGTATCATCTTATCCAAGGCAACACATCAACATGAGTATGTCCAGAGAAGCATGGCATGCAATCAGAGAGCTGAACGTATGTGGAGATGTGCTACCACCAAATCAGGACACACGAAGTCCACACTCACAATCAAAATGCCAGAATAGTTTAAAAGAAAAACCTGTTGAAAGAAGGGGTTTAGACTTTACAAACCTGGGTGCTTTGGGGATGAATAACACAGCTTTCTTCAATAACTTCTCCCATTTTGCCTTCTTTGTAGGCTGCTCAGAACAGGAGGTGTCTCCCAGGCACAAAGGTGGGACAGCAGAGCTCCTTCTGCATATCAAATTTATACCACCACATTCCAGACAAGATAATCTTCCGTCATGGAGCAGTTCTTATTCTATGCTGATTCATGAACAGAGTTAAGGAAAGGGCCGCGTCAGCAGGCATGCCTGGATTTGCAACGCACGTTTTACCTCTTGGTGCTTTATAACACTGTCATGCATAACTGACACCTTTATAAATTCTTGTACAAATAGACTTCATGGACTACTAGAAAAGAGGACGCAGTACGGTACCCAGAAATGTGCATAATAAAAGCCAGGGATCTATCTCTTGGCACAGTATAGTCCATCTCACTACAGGAAAACTTTTCAAGTGACATCTAGAACAGCCTTGGCAGCTCTGCCTACAGAACTTCAGCTGTCCTCACTACTTCCCATTTCACAGAGAGCCCTACACTCACATACAGAAAGGAGATGGCAAACACAGCAAAACTCACAAATAGTATCAAAGCTCTGCAAGAACTTTACTTCTTTAAAAGAAATAAAGTATTAGAACTTAATTGTTCAAGAAATGTCCAAATCAGAGTATCTGCATGCTCTAGGTCTGATTAGATGCTAATCTCAGTTCATTGCTCATAATCTTAGGGTTTGAGGGTAGTTAAAAAAACTCACCTAGTATCTCAGAATTTGTTACTAGATTGTCTCATAAACCTTCTCAAGTTAAGGTAGTGAACAATACAGCTTAGAAACCCTGACAAAAAAAAATCCTAAGTGGTACCTTAGAGGTGCACCCTATAGGAACGGGTACATGAAGGTGCATCTGCTTGCACCCCAGGTAATTATATTTGTGCACAGAGGCAAGAACAGGAAAGC
This sequence comes from Rhynchotus rufescens, assembly GCA_032273925.1. NCBI lineage: Eukaryota > Metazoa > Chordata > Aves > Tinamiformes > Tinamidae > Rhynchotus > Rhynchotus rufescens. The sequence continues at coordinate 9,886 of JAVCKT010018598.1, read as the reverse complement.
ACTGCCTCAGTTTTCACTTTACTCATCACTACTGTTCCCAGTACTGTGGGGATGTGGTTGTGATTGGGCCTGTCAGAAAAACATTCATACTTACTTTTCACTGAGGATATTCAGGTGTCTACAGAGCTAAGACGCCAGAAGTCTCTAATCTCTATTTCAGACTTTGTAACATTCATTTTCTTGACTCTGCTGGTTTTAGACATTTCTCCCTGGAGCTGGAAGGAATACCTTGGCCCTTTCACTCCTCCAGGTCCTGGCCCAGAAACTTGAATAAAACACCTAGAATGAACATGTGCCAGTATCTTGCAGTCTCCTGCTTCACTTTTCTCATAAACATCTTCCATCAGACACAATCGATTAATCTTCTCCTAGATTATTTGGGCAGCACCTTGGAGTCTGCAGGAAAAAAAAAAACCCCAAACAGCACTCAGTCATTCCTTCAGCAATCTGAATTTCCCTCTTGTGTGATGTGCAATCTTGCAGTTTATCCAAGGGCTGCAAGGCAAGCAGCTCGGAAGTGATGTCACTTCTTCGTTAAACCTTTTTGAAGCTGGACAACATTGACTGTGTGCTCTTTTCATTAATCAGGAATATATGGCATTTATCATGAACTAAGACTCATGAACTTAAGCTTTTAAACTAGAATATACTTCCCCTCTCCTGGCTCTCCTCTTCCCTGCATTCTTTTCGGACAGAAGATGACACCAAAAGATAAAGAAATGCTCCCGTAAAGATGGTCAAAAAGGATATCTGGAGTTTTTTTAGCATGACTGGACTAAAACAAAAGCATGACTAAAGTGAAAGTCAAGTTAAAGGTAACATTCTGCTCCAGAAATAACTGCCTCTCTTTTCTAGATAAATGTGGCCAGAAGTCGAACAATATCACTTGTGCAGAAAGTACGAATTCATTTCCTCGTTATTCATCAATCCTTCTATTGTTTTCTATTTCTATCCTTACTTACACACTTTTTGTGCAGGGATTCCTATTTAAAAATTACCTCACCCCTCCCAACCACATGTGACCAGGTTAAGCTGTCCTACCCAGGGCCAGTCCTCTCGGCAAACGCTGAGGTGAGAGCACGCTCAGAACCTCTGCCACGAGGCCCTGCGCCCCGCTCAGGAGCAGGCCGGCGTTCTGCTCCGCAGCGCTGCTCCGCCACCGTCTCGCCACGATGGCTGAGGAGGTGAGTGCTCAGCTTCACGCCCCTCCACACAAACCACTGCATCTGTTGGTGTACGTCCCTTGAGTCAGACCTAGACCCCACATGGCTGCAGGGTGATCAGCGCTCGCTGATCTCACAGAACACAAGTAACGTTTTTTGTCAGATTAGCTCTCTTTTGGGTTAATTATCTGACCCCGTTTATCCCGTAGCATGTGATGGCTGAAGCCAGTGGAGGAACAGGCAGCAGGGTAGAGCAGGGCCACCCTTTCAGGGATCTATAATTAGACCAGACTAAAAATAGACTAGTTACATATAGTGTGAAACCTCTGAAAGAGGAAAAGAGTTTGCTTAAAGGTCTCCTACAAGCTGTCAGGCAGCAGATGATCCCGGGTTTCCTGCATGCTGAGGATGCATTAGCTGGGATGCTTCAGGCCCAGGGAGGGTCGCTAGTGCAATAGGGACTGGTTGGAGGGAACATTTAGGGGAATGAAATCCAGTTTGGAGCACAAAGTTTGGGACAACTTGCACTGAGTCGTGCCAGGCAGTCACTGTGTGGCAGGCTGGGCCTTACTACTGGAAATAATATTAGTTATATTTTAAGAAATTAGATATTATTCCATTTCTGTACCTCACAGGGCTCTACTTTGTAAAAAATACTGATTTTTCAAGTCAAGGCATTCATGTTTTTGAGTGTGGAAAATGTAGAGGCTTCATTATAGAAGTATATGTGCCTGTCAGCTTTTGTATTGAATTTTGTGTGCTTTAGAATGATATTTTATACAGTGGCGATTGAGAAGAAAAAAACTAATATTTTTTCATTGACATAGCTTGTTTTACCAAAGTGACTCCTTACCACGGGGTGCAGGAGACTAACTACATGACTGTTCAAATACTGTTGTACTTTTTAAAATATTAAGTCTACTTTAGTTTCTACTTGGGATTTAAAAAGATAGGAGTTATGAGGGAAAAAAAGAAAATAACCATCAAGGCCTCAAATAAGTCTATTGTTTTCCCAGTCTGCATTATTAGACTTGTATAATTTCCTATAGCGTAGTCTTAAAAATACCAGGGAAGATGAATGCCTTTTATCTCTAAATGTTTTTATTGATTTGCTGTCTTAGTGTCAGCATGGAATTAGAAGCCCTTTTGGTTCGGAAAGCTGTATTTCTACTAGCTACCGGTGAGTCACAGCAGACTTAATATTGATAGGACACTTTTAAGGAGAAATAAAGGGAGGTTTAGACAAGCCCAAGGGTCATATTATGCAAATTCTATGCATAGATTTTGTGAGAATTACTATTCTCACTAACAAACTAACCTTTCATATACATCTGTTACTTGGTTCCCTGTGACCCCTTCTCCTTCCTCTCCCTCCCCAAACTTGCAGCCCACCCTGATATTTCTCTTCAGAGATCTCATTTCAGGGAACCGCAGCCACTAGTTCTCTGAACATTAAGATTTCATTGCGTTCAGAATATATATCATGATACATTTCCTGGTAGACTGTACTAAGAAATATGTATGTAAGTAACGCTTTCAATAATTAAAAATCCATAAATAATTAAAAACAACTTTATATTTGTTAACATAAATGAACAAACTCTGTCTTCTGAACAGCACTCTAAACACATAACTTAAAATCAACTATGATGTGTTAGAAAGCTGTATTTAGGCATAACTTTTCCTCTTTTTAAACATATTTATATTCAGTTATCGAAATGATGTGAAATGCAGTGATTTGAGAATCACTAATTAGTGATCCACTAAATGCACTAATGTTCCCACCATCAGTATATATTATTTCTTATTTGTATTACAGGTGAGAACCAGAACCCCAGATGAGACTAGAAACCCAAAGGGATTGGTAGTTTAGTGTGAGGGGAGAATGTGCCCTGAAGAGTTCACAAACTGAATAAATACTTTTCACAAAGTCTGGGGGAAGATACGGGGGAAAGAGTAATAAAGAAGAAGTGACTTATGGCCTTTCAAATTAAAGTTACATGAAATTCACATTTGGGGATACATGTAATAAAAAGGCTAGATGCGATCACAGAATCATTATGGTTGGAAAAGACCTTCAAGATCATGGAGTCCAACTGTAAACCCTACAACATTCTGCCTGCTAAACCATGCCCCTAAGTGCCTCATCTACTTGTTTCTTGAACACTGCCAGGGACGGTGACTCCACCACTGCCCTGGGCAGCCTGTTCCAGTGCTTCATCCTTTCCGTGTAGAAATCCTTCCTAATATCTGACCTGAACCTCGCCTGGGGCAACTCGAGGTCATTTCCTCTTGTCCTATCAGTAGTTATTCTAGAGAAGAGACCGGCCTCCACCTCACTACAACCTCCTTTCAGGTAGCTGCAGAGAGGGATAAGGTCTTCCATGAGCCTCCTCTTCTCCAGACTAAAATCCAGGCTCCCCCAGCAGTTCCTCGTAAGGAGGAGGGAACTGAGTTAGTAGAGAAATGGGAATTGAGTAGAGAATTGGTCACCAGAGAATTGAGAAGATCAAATGTTAGGTAAAACAAGGAGATTATAAACTAATTACATTTTAAAAGTCAGGAGAAGAAAAGACCATTTTTTTTCAGTGACATTTAGAAATTCGTCCATTGTTTTTCACCTAGATCTAATAAAAATATGAAGGTAATTCTGAAGGAAGACACTTTCAAAAGAACTGTGATGTGCTCCACTCAATTTCAACTATCCATTTCAGCCAAGTAATTTAATTTTCAGAGTTTACCTAAAAAGTATTCAATGAAGTCATGAAGAAGATCAGGTTCTGAAGTACCTGAAGCTTATCCAGTCCTTCCTGAGAAGCTTTTCTGGCCTTTTCTCTCATTGTTTTGCCTTTTATAGCACTCAGACAAAATATTCTGATATTCTGATACCATTTGGCTCTTTCACAGATCTGTTGCTTTCTAATTCAGCTAGACTTTCCAAAAGAGCCTAAAGAAATTATACACTTAACCCCATTAAACCTTTTGAAAATCTCAACCATTCTCTCTGATGCCAATTTACTTCCCATTTTTCTTTCAGAGCAAAAACCATCTCTTTCTTGGGCATCTCTGATTTTCCATTTTCTTTCCCCGATATGATGCTTTCGATCCTATCTTTCTGCTTTCATTAAGTCACAGAAGCATTAAGCAATTCTTTCTGTTCTGAGTTTGTATTATGAATCACCAATGATATTTCATCAGGAGCTCCACTACACTCTGCTGGTTCACATGCTTAGCTGCAAAATGCCCATTCTCCCCTGTATTCACTTGCCCCAGAAGTTTTAAGAAATACTCTGCAAGACCCTAATCACCAGGAAATTACAGAAAATATTGCTAAAGCTTGTCTAGATATGCTCAAGTCCCGCTGCTGTAAGGGAAGGGCTCAAGCAGGAATGCTTAAATAGTCTTTGATAAAAGAGATTTCCTTAAATGAATTAACATCGCCAAAGAAAATTTGGAATTTGTTCTAAGGTCTTAGAACTCTTGGACATTCTTTCTTCTGATCTGTCAGCCTCAACCCCTTGTTTGCAAATTTTTGGTGGATTTAGGATTTTTTATTGTTGCTGTTACCCAAAGGGAAACAGAAGCAATGTTTCAAACACGAAATAAGAAAGAGTTCTGAAAGCCATCTACATAAAGCACAAAATAAAATTTAACCACAACAAAAATACCAATGAAATGCAATTATAGGAGAAACTATTTCACCCCAAAAGCCCTTTACTTCTGCACAGACATCTTCAGATGTCTAGGATGTCTGTGCAGAAAGACATCAAAATCCTTGAAAAGCATGTGAACCATCTCAGAACTTTTGGTGGCACAACCATCACCTTTGCAAAGCCTGTAAGAACCTCCACAGCACAGCAGGATGAAAGGAAAAAGTGATACTACAGAACCAGAAAGACAGAGAAAAACACAGTGAAGAAGGCGAACTCTGAAAAAGTATGTCCCACCTGCCTTTCACAATAGCAAGGGGTAGGGACTCTGCTCGTCCAAATTGGCAATGCTCCTCTGCCTTATCTAGCTGTACATTGACTCAAACTAGCCAAGAACATGGCTCAAATGTATTTGATTCCCCTCCTTTTCTAGTTTTGATCTGACCAAAAGAGTACTCCTTATTTCCATTTGGTGAGAATGGCCTTAATTGGGTACTCTGAAAATCCCTTCTTTTAATGAGAGCTAAAATATACTTTCTATATGATTGATTCTAGCTATATATGCAGCAATAGTATATCTTTATGGAACAAAAATTGACACATATTGAATTATTTTTCCACAAGGACAGCTGTTTAATTTGGAGAAAAAAAAATAATGGCAGGGAAGTGTTGAACGAAAAGATCTATTAATTTTAAAGTGACAGCTGCTGTGGGATTTTAAATTTTGTGGATTTTTTTTTTGTTGTTATTAAAAAGCTGGAATAGTTCAAGAAAAAAAGTTAAATTACATCTTTACCATCTATTTCTGAGCAGTTCAGGCCAGTGAGATGAGATTAGCTAAGATCTGATGAAAGCTAAATTAAACCATAACAATAACATCTGGCTAGAATTAAGACATTTTTCTTTTTAAGATTTCTTTTTTCTTTCTTCACAGTGTTCATTTTATGTGTATCCTGACTTAACTTTTATTTCCTATGAGAGTTAAAGTGATTTTTGGATCGGTCAGCAAAAGGCTGTTTATTTAACATGTCACTTCTTTGAAATTCTGCATTCCCTTTTATACTTGGTTATGCTTTATTAGAAATGTAATCTTTTTTTTAATCTCTTTTTTTCCTATTGGATTAATAAAAGATGTAACAAATCCTTGTTATTGAAAAGATTTGTTTAGTGATTGATCTGCAGACATCTCAAAATGCAGCTTGCAGGCCTCACACACAATTTAGATCCTTTCCTATAGGTACAAAGGCAATCAAAAACTCTAATGCTACATGCAGGACGGCACAATCTTCTAATTAAGACACAAGATTTGGATTCAGTCAATATTGAATTTTGACCTTGGGAATACAGCATATAATGCAGAGGCTTCTGAGGGAGCACTAACTGAAGGTGATCCAAAATGGTACATCAGCACAAAGCAAACGGTTACATATAAATATTTTGCTCCAACGCAAAAACAGAAGAGCCGAGTCTAGGCTCATACGTCCAGCCTCTCAGGTTGAGCTCTGGGTTGCCGGGACCACTGCAGGACAGGAGCATTTGCTGGATGTTTGCATGGCATGGACTTTCTCAGGTCCTCTATGGATACACCTTTGAGTTATAGTTGACTGAGATGTTTGAGGTCTGCGTGAATGCATTGCCATAAGGAGACTTGCTCAGGCTACCAGGTCAGGATCCCATGTACTTCTGGACTTACATCCTGCCGTTCTTTGTGCCCAGGCACGCTAAGACCTTTGCCTGGATGGAACAAGTTTATCTCTGCACGGGTGTAGGCAATAGCAGGGAGGGTTAACCACACTCAAATGATTTTGACTTTGTCTTGGTCTAGCCAAGGCTTAAAACACTCCTGAACTTGAATCAACACATTTTCTGAACAGATGCTGAGACATTTGAGCTAAAGCCTGAGTTCATCACACAAAATTCAATTCTAAACTAACAAATGGCTGACCTTTCTTTTTTCTGACCTTGTTTTATGGGTTTAGTCTAGTCTCTTTGGGCCTGTACCATCTCTCTCAATACTGATTTTGCACACAGAAGCTTCAATCTTATTATATCTTTGGGCACTCCTGCAGTACAAACATCTAAGATTGCTAGTCCCCATTTTAGCTAGTCTGGATAAAGACAAAGCTGAGCACCCTTCTGAGGCAGTGTGTGCCATCAGATGATTCACTTTATCAGCCATCATCAACCACTTTCAGAGTGTGCCTCAAACAGATGAATTTCGTACTTAGGAGGCTCTGAGAGCTTTACTTCAGTTATCTCAGCTTCATGGTCAGGAATGCAGAAGTGCAGAGGATTTATGTGAGCTGTTCAATGCCACACATTGAGTCAACAGGTCACAAGGCACAAATTTCCCCCTGCTTGACTCTGCAGCATCAGCTGATGTTACCTTGCAACTGAATGCCCCATAGGAGTCCTCTGCAGAATGAGTGAACATAAACAAGTTCTCCAGCTTGTGCGCTACCTTTTCTGCTGGTAACAAATAAGCAAGCCAGGTCCTGGAAATGCCAGGCTTTTCTTTATCAGCACTCAGTCAGGGCTCCAGTTATGCTCATTTGTCACGTATGAAGCCCGACTTGAATGAATTAATTCACAGCAGATAATGCATTTGTTGAACTCTGTCTCTTTCCCTACTTCTTGACTTTTTAAGCAGTCATAAAAAATAGCCTCAAAAGAAGCTTCCAGTCCTAGAATCACTTAGCTTGAAGTACATGAGTAATCTCATTGACTTCAATAAGACTGTTCAGGTGCTTATAATGAAACATGTGTCTAAGTCTTACCAGCTTACCGAGCCTTCTTTTGAACTTTGCATAGGAAATTCAAACACTCATTTTTCACAAACGTTTAATCTTAAACATAAGTTTTAAAGAGTATTACCTTTCACAAAGGTTTAATGCAAAAAACAATCACAGATAATAAATATGGAGAGTCTTGTGCATGCTTTTTATTCAAAACTGAGATTTAAATGTGCATAAATGAGAATTTCTCAAAACAGTTTTCCCCCCTGTCCAGGGTTCTAATATAAATCTCCTCCAAACTAACACTGCTCATGGGCAAAACAACGTCATTAGTGGAGTTAAGTGGTTGCTATATCCTTTTCTTTGGTATCAAGCACAAGAAAGAAAGGGACATATTTTAGGGTTTCTGCTTTCTGCCTATTCCCCCAAATAGGTTGATTTTTCTCTTAAGTACATAAGTGGAAGTCATAAGAACATTATAGAAATCAATGAAGTATAATAAAGTAAAACATAGGGAAATGAGAGAAAGTGCCTGCTGTTTTCATTATAAATACAGAATAAATGTATATACTTTCCTTTGTAATATTTTGCAAATGACTTCCAAGGTTATCATATTTATACATTTTTCCTAATTTTCTATTCCTTGCCACTATGGTATATTAGGCTAGACAAGCTCAGAATTTTTTAGCTTATTTTCAGTCAAAACCAGACTGTGCAAGTGATGTAGAACTACTCTAGGTACAACATTTCTGCTGCCTTTGCGTAAAAGAAGCAAAAATCAGGTAAGATATCAGCGGTTCTACTAATTTTCTTAAAATCCTCGTGGAAATTTCCCTAAAATGTCCGGTGTTTAAACATCTGGTGTGACACAGCTCTCAATTTCTTCGGTCCAACCCAAATATTTCATTTTGAAGGAGAGAAAAAATTACATGTGTGCTCGAAGAACATGCATCAGCCCTTGCTGCCATGAGAAATAAAACTGTAAATAAAGAGCACTTAAATGTTGTTAGATCCTTGTTATTCTGTGCATAAGGCAGAAGGACGGAAATTTTCCAACAAGGGCATGACCAAAATAGACATATCTGACCTTTATGGGATAATAATGCTTAATAACACTGGTTTGTGGTTCAGATGTTTGCGCCAGCTCTCCTGAGACCTTTCCAAGTTTATCATTGTACAAACAGTTAAAGATGTAAACTTGTTCCTATGCTGTATGCTCTAGTCCCCACTGTTTAGAGCCTGGACTTTGTCATCCTGGTAAAGTTAATAAAAAGATAGAAGTATGAATAGAAATAGTGATTTAGGAAGAGTTTTAACTCCTTCTGTTTTGTCTTATTACAAGGTGGTTCTAACAGCTGGGGCTAACATGAGGTACACTAGCAGATTGAAAGCCATTAAGCCAAACCCTCTGGAATATATTTTTCCAACATCTGGCAAGTAATCTGACTCAGCTGCAGGCTCTTTGGTTTCCTATGTCACCAACCCACGAAGCTGTCTTGGAGTCTGCTGTTATGTTGCCTGAATGAAATGGCCTGAAATCCTAGTCAGGGCTCTCTTTCGTTGTTGCAAAAGTGAATGTGACCAGTGAATGGTCACTGTTAAATGTGACAGACAGTCTCAACAAAAAGTACAACTTTTGAAAATTTGCCTGGCTCTAAATACTTGGAAAAATCATATTTCAAGCCCATTCTCTGCTGCAATGGCTTTAGTCACTAAAGGGTATCTTTTGTTGTAACATAATGTACCTGCCTTTCCCTTCCCTGGTCCACGCTGCTTACTGCAAAGTTCCAGGTACTTTGCATTTTGTACGGAGAGATTTAGCACAGAAACTTTCTTTAGCCACAATTGTAAGCAAATCAGAAGAACTTTCCTTGAGTTATAGATCTTAAAAATAGATTTCAAAAAGTATCTATGCTTTTGTGTCGGTTCTGTGAAATCACATGCCTTAAAAGTTTGTTCCTTTCAGGAGAGCAACTCTGAAAAGCCATGATTTTTAGGAAAAAATCACAGTGACAGGCTTTCAGCCCTAGCAATTGAAGGTTCTTTTCTTTATGAAAAATGGCAATTTTAAGTCTTTTAAGATTTAAATCAAAAAACGAGGTTAACCCTGATGCCAGATGCACCAGAAGTATCAAGGGACTTTCTGAACACAAAAAGGGAACTTGGAGTTTTTTGTTTTGGTTTCATTTGCTTTTTAATCCTCTGCCATATACACATTGCAGATTGTTGGCAGTTAGAGACACCAGTTTTCCTCATGCTTCAGGGCTGAATAAGGAAAGATGTAGTGTAAATGACCAACCCTGGTTATTTAATGGGGCTCCCAAATACATCTTATGCT
>JAVCKT010018595.1:0-10624 GCA_032273925.1 Rhynchotus rufescens | reverse complement strand
CCCGTGTAAATCCACAAATCCAGTAATCTATAAAGTGGCAAGGAAATATTTCTTAGAGGGAAAGCTCAGAGAAGTTAGCCTGCTGCCTTCATTCCTGCAGGGCAGATGCAGGATGTTCTTTCTCTGCCATCTTGCATAGGATTTCAGGCTTTTGTGACTGGTAGAAAGCCAGAGCTGAAATCCTGGGTTAATTCTGTTATCTGGTACACAGCCTAATGCACGCTTTGCAGAATTCACCTCCATGCTTCCCATGCACAGGAACAATTTCAAAGGTTTTAAACTGAAAGGATAATATCAAATCTTTTATCTCCCTTCCTCTCTGAAATCACACTGACTCTTAAAATCCTCTATCTGTGGTGAGCAACAAGACTGAATTTCTAAACTTAAAATAAACTTTTAAGTAGGATAGATAGATGTGCACATGGAGTATCATATGGCTAGATAAGTGAATAAAATAAAAATGAACTAAGGCCAATTTTAACCCACTAATCCTGAAATCCTAAAGTAATTTTTTCTCCAGTGTTCCAATACAAAATCTAAGCCAGATTAGAAGTCTCTTGATTTCAAATGGTGCTTTTATATGAAGCAAAATTCACTGCTTTTCTTTTTTAGTTACCTTGCTCTGAAATTTGGTGAAGTAGTAATGTTTCAAAGTAAACCATTCCCAGCACTAAGCAAAAAAGTGGTTAACTAAAGTAAAGAAGAGTTAGCCAACCATCTTCTGCTAGATCTCTGCTAGCACAGAGGAAGGAAGTCAGTTACAAACTTTGATGGCAGGGAGATAGTTAACTATTTTTAAGTGCCACAATTAGGAACATAGTTAATTTATATAGTAAATAAAGAAATACAAGCTCCTAAATTGGATGCTCTGGATGAGTTCTGAAGGACTTTACCTATCTAAAGGAAGACAAAGTTGCGTGTTTGGATTGCGTGTGAGGATGGTAGTCTCCATGACCATCATGACAGGGACAGAATCATGTCTCAGTTCAAACTGAAGAGCATCTCATAAATCGGTGTGGTCAATCTAGTGCTATAAAGAGTTCAGAATTATCCCTTTTTTTCCCTCAGTAAGGAGGGAAAGCAACTATAATTTCAAAATTACTGGATTCTCAGAGAACAGTTAGCCATGGAAAAAAATAAAATTAGAATAAATTTCTTGCCATTGTGACTTCCAATGAAGTAACTGAAAAACTAACTCTAGGCTCCTCTGCAAAGACATGCATGCCAGCTTGGTGGAGGACAGCTGGAAGAAGAAATGCATATTGTGAATTGTAATAGAAATGGACAGGTGTAGGGGAGATTTCTGACCTCGGAAACATGTCCCTGAAACTTGGCACCTGATGCTGTTTGCTTCTGGGCTGGCATCCAGCAGAGTGAGAAAACGAAACTGCTTCAATTCGTTACACAGCAATCCACACAGAAATTCACTAGAAATCCAAGCATGCTGGTGAAACATTTATAATTCAAGGCAGAGCACCTGCCAGATAGGAGAATATGATCATATTCTGAAACACCATTAAAACAAATAAACAAACAAACAAAAAACCCAGAAAGTCAGATCCACTCTGAAGATAGTAAAGAACTAAAGATTAACAAACTACCAAGAATTAAGAGTTTATACTGTTTGATTCAGGAATTCATAATAGCAGTTAGGTAATTATTTACTTAACTGTATTATTAGCACTTAGGATGGAACCTCGGCATCTAATCTCAGCTATTTTCCTCAGTGTTTGAAATGAAGAGGAAGGACCTCAGAGCTCACATCTACCTCTCTTAGTTCTTGACCAAAGAGGCAACCCCTATGATTAGATCAAGCAAGCTTTGTGACTTGTAGGAGGATAAATCTCCATATATAGAACATTAATATTGAAATAAAATCTAAGAAAGCAGCACAGAAATTTGTCATTAAGTAAAAATTAAAGAGATAATGGTGAAATAATCTTTTTAAAATCATCTACACTGTAAAAGCCAGGGCTAGTTCATTCAGGCTTCCTATAGTGTTAACAAAGCAGCTGTTAGGCTAGAGACAGCTGCTCAAAGGGAAGACCTTCATTATGATGTGTTGTCCCTGTGGGACCAGGCAAACACCACTCTAGGTATCTATCTGAGAGACACATTTCAGCCACAGGAAGTGTTTTCAAATTAATACACTTATATTTAAAAATCTATCTAGTGGTTAAGTAATTTGAAAAAAACTTTGTCAAGTTTATATGTGACACTAGAATGAATTCTAAGCTTTCAGTACCTGAAACTGAGCTCTACCTGTAATTACTGTAATGCTGCAAAAGATTTTCCTTCTGTTATTCATAATATAATCCCCAAAATATTTTCAGAATGATTTTTTTGAACACATACAAATTTTGATTATTTTGCATATTTTTCACTATGTTGAAAGACTCTCATTTCTGTACCAGTGATAGTAATGATTAATCCACAAATAAAAATAACTTGAATGCTGCTGTCTTATATGCTGTTCCTTGAAATCAAAACAAAAATTGCATAAGTTTTTCAATTTCTCGTATACTTTACCTCTCTGGGTAAGTCTAAGAAATGCTAATATTTAAAGAGTAGCAAGTAAATGAATAATACCTTGGGAAGAGAGAAAGAGTGACTGCAATATTCCATATGCAAGGAGAATTTTAATGTCTTATTCAGAAATATACTTAAGTACATTTTTAATTTTGAATTTCCAGAGGAATTAGAGATGTGCCTAATCCTAGATACACAATTAAAAACCCTTCTTCACTGCCAGTGTATCGCTAGCAGTGCATAAGCCTGAGTCCAGAGGCAAGAGAGAAGTGATGGTCATTTTTTTATATATATTTTTTTTCAAAAAAAAGCCACCCTAAACCACAAAGTGAAAATCCATACTCATGATATTAATGTTGAAAGATCTGTCCAAATAAATCATCAAGATAGAGAATTACACAGTTCTGTTCTAATATGTGTGAAGTCATTGTGTAAAGCATCTCAGAGGGCAGTAAAAGCAACACATTTAATGGCTTTCTTCTAATGGAAAAAAATAAAACCAAATATCTGAGGCATAGTGAGGCTTTTGTCATTAAGTTAGCAGTTGAACAGGATCCAACTGGTCAGTTTATTGATCTTTGCTTCATTCTCCATGACATTAATTATCTGTATTTGACTGGCAGTCATCTATTTCCATTTTGGAGAGTTTTCTCTCAGCTTACTGTCACACAGATTTTACAGTATTTATCAGGCAAAACTGTGAGTGCATTAGACTGCATGGAAGTTGAGGTCTGAAATTGCAAGCCAAAAATAAATAGAACTTGTGGCTTTTTTTTTTTTTTTTTTTTAATATTTAGTTATATAACTCAAGCACTAGGAAACATTTAGTAAGCAATAACAATTACATTTTATAAAACAAAATAATGATTTCTCACCACTGAAGATTACATTACTGTGGCATTAGCATAACCTTTTTTTTTCCTCTTGCCACCACAGCATGATATATCCCAGGACTTACTCATTAGAAAAATGCCAGTCCCCCAACTCTAAAATATATAAGTTCATTTCTAAATGACTGTTACTTTTAAGTGTGTATATTTGCTTACACTTAAGGATTCTACGATTCTGTGATTCTGTATAGCTGTTAGCAGGCTGATGTTTTACTCATCCAAAATTCTACATAGTCTTCTGCGCTTATTGTAATTTTGCCTTTTACAGAACAGATGAGGTATGGAGGATTTTAGCTCTATTGATAATAAATGGATTCTCTTTCACTCCTGAGATGCAATTAGAGACCCAGTTGGGATAGATCTGTTTCCACTTTAACACTATACCCACAACCCGTAAGTAAAAACTGCTATTTTGGAAAGGTACTGTCAGATAACCACTGTCTTAGTGGACAAAAGATTGAAGATCATCCTAAATGGCATTAAATCAGACATTTCTAACTAAGAATATCACCAAATGAGCATTAATGTATCTGGCTGGAGCTTATAAAGTACATCAATCATCTAATGTAGATCAAAAGAAAAAAATGATTTAGATACGTGGTTGCTTCTTAGAGCTGTCTTCTGGTTTGACAAATCTATTCCAGCAATGCTTCTCCCCAGTGATTTCTGTCCTCTTGCATCTAGCATTTAAAAGAAACTCGTGTTTGGTGAGAGGCACACGCTGAGTGGCTAAAGGATAGGAAGGATAGGAGACTGTAGCAGCTTTCATACAGGGAGACAGCACCTGCCAGAAAGACATCGCTGTCTCTGGAAGGAGCTGTGTCTATGTCAAGGTAAATTATTTAAAGACTAAATGTTTGGCTACAGATATAAATAAACCCAGCAATTTCTATACACTGGATCAGACCTCCTTCTAATCCAGCTCTCCATATCTGGATCCATAGCAAGGAATGAAGACAAGCTTCTTTAGAAAGGTGTAGAAAACAAAGCAAGTATAGAGGAGCCCCATTTCACGTAAGTTCCTTCCTATGGTTGTTTGAATATAGTAGAATGGTTGAATTCAGCTAAGTGACTGGACGGAAAGAGGGAAGAGTGATGGGTACACTTTTAAGAAATTGATCTTAATATGGACATATCTATATAAATCAGCCACCACTGCCATATCAATTAACAGAAAAATCATAGTCTGGCATCCATCTCTACACCCAAAAGCCAAAATCAACTTCTTTTATAAGACTGAAACCTATTATATACCACATATCATATCTAAATATAAATAGTGGAAATAAGGAGATAAAGAGGTAGGAAGTAACTCCAGCCAAATTCTAAAGATGCAAAGTAATCAACTGCGTGGTTTACATAGGATTGCATATGTCAGGTCTGGTTCTTCTCTTAATGTTGATTTAATTTGTCTCCACTGTGAAATGAAGTGCATACAGCTGAGGCACCTGCTGCTCTTAAATCATAAGTGGTATACACCTGCTGGGTGAAAAGGAAGGCAGTTATTTCACCATAACTTTCCCAGTGTCTTCAACCAGAAAGATTGCGTTTAACTTAACTAAGTCTTTTAGAATCGGCAACTGTGAGTGACTGGGAGAGTTATGTCCGTTCTCCTTGTCAGTTTTTGAGACTGCTTTGTGATGCTTTGTTCAAGAAGTACCAAAGGAGTTCTGCTTGCTGAAAGCTTCAAGTTCCATCAGGAATAGAGGAAGAGCTCATATATTTTCCAGGGTTCAATAAGAATTCTTAAAGGCAAAACTGACCCAACTAAGTATCTGTACCTACAAGAGGCAATCATATAGATTTTCAAAGACAATACCATAAACTTAAAATTATACCTGTCAAATACCTTGCAAAAATTCTGAGAAATACACAAGTCATTAGCATAAAACTGTAGTGACAATATTTCAAAGAAACACAGACATTTTACTTTGGTATATTAATGAAATCTAATAAAGTCTGCAGATATGATCTCTTTGTTTGGAAGGATCCTTCATAAAGATATAGAGATTTAATTCATATACATTCTTCTGTCAGATCCAAAGGTTTAAGAGAATTTTATTGTCTTGTAGAGGCAAATGGGCGTAAAGGTAGAGGCAACAACAAAAGAGAAAGCTGATGAAGTGCCTTCAGGCATACCAAGGAAAAGAAGATGATCAAGAGTAGTCAGCATGGATACACCAAGGGGAAGTCATATTTGATGAACCTAATAGCCTTCTGCAATGGAATGACTAGTGGGATGGATAATGGGAGAGCTGTGGATGTTGTCTACCTTGACAAATCTTGTCAGGTTTTTGACACCATCTCCCATAACATCCTCATAGGAAAGCTCTGTAAGTGTGGGCTGGACAGGTGGACAGTGAGGAGGATTGAGAACTGGCTGGATGGTAGAGCTCAGAGGGTGGTTATAAATGAGGCTAAGTCCGGTTGGCGGCCTGTGGCCAGAGGTGTCCCCCAGGGGTCAGTACTGGGCCCAGTTCTGGTCAACCTGTTCATCAGTGACTTGGATGAGGGCACAGAGTGGAGCCTCGGCAAATTTGGGGGTGATACCAAACTGAGTGTAGTGACTGACACTCCAGAGGGCTGTGCTGCTATTCAGAAGGACCTGGATAGGTTGTAGAGTTGGGCAGAGAGGAATCTCATGAGATTCACCAAGGTCAAGTGCAGGGTCCCGCACTTCCAAACCTGCCTGAATGCGGGTTTGCCCTGGGCCCCATGCTCTAGTGTCCCTGCTTGAGCAGGGAGGTTGGGCTAGATGATCCCTAGACGTCCCTTCCAACCTTAAGGATTCTATGCTTCTATGCTTCTATGATTCCTTTTTTCAATTAAAGGCAAATGCAAAGAAAGGGATGAGTTTAGAAGAGATTCAGCATATGCATCAGATAAGAGAAAACATTTTCTTCTAAACAGGTGATCTCATACGCATATAGCTTTGAGTTCTCAAAAAGTCACCATTTCCTTACAGACAGCTTCTTCATCTGGTGAAATTCCTTACTCATTCTCAAATGAATATTTGCCCACAGGAAATTCAGTGTACACTTGTGGTATTTCCACATCCTTTAAAGTAATTAGATTATCATTAGCAGAGTTTCTCTCATACTGTTTTCTCTAAGATGTAACCTAATATCTATTAAGTCTTTCTATTCCCATTTAAAAATATATTTGGCAGGATATGCATCTTGGTCTATGAAAAAAGATTCTTCCATGTTAGATTTGTACCCTTGCAATAAGAACATCTTAATCTATTACACCTTTTATATTGCTGATAAGAAGAGTGGTCAATTATGAACATTGTTGCAAAATATTTCTATACGAAGAAAGAAGACTATTAGAAGAAATAATGGAAACTCAATTCAAAATTCCTAGGGATAAGCAACATTTTTTTTTTCATTGATTTAATAATATGATCTAATTTAGACATCGCTTCTCACCAGATTTTTTTAATTTAATTTCAAAAAGGCTTTTCTTCCATGTTCACTATCTAGTATGAGTTCTTTATTTAATTCTACTTCCAAAAATTTAAAATGAATGAAGACGAGTTCATTGTCTTTCTGGGAATACAATATCAGATGGGATATTTTAGAAGAGATTTTAGCTGTAGTGCATATCTAGTATGCTACAGAGCATAGAATTAGACACAACTAAATCATAAAAAAAGAGAAGTATAACCAGTCACTAATTTATGAAAATTGACTAGGAGTAACTCCCAAAACAGTGGCACTGTCACCAAGTTTCAATGATAAAAGCAGATTAGAATGGAGAAGTTGTTCCTTTTTTTTCATATGAGTGTATTTTCTGATAAAGATGTCTGTTTAGTTGTAAGATTATTAAGGAGAAATAAGAGGAAATGTTTTCATGTTGAGTGCTGAAAAATGATGCCTAGCAAGTAATATTTAAAAGCGAAAAAAGTGTTGCTGGGTACTGTCATTCTGAGCAGATATTTGCCAAGGCATTATATAGAAGTAGGAAGCAGAATTAAAATTTCTAAAGGTCATAAAGACATTGGTAAGAATAAACCTTTCTAGAAACTTTTTATTACCTTCTTCATTTCTTTTTTTCTTTGTGTTTCTAATTCTTTTCTTTTTCTTTCAGAAGAGTTGCTCATGTGAGTATGAATCATTCTTATGCCTAGGAGCTAACAGTTTCACCTGAAATTTGTAATCAATGGATTCCAATAAACTTGACTAGTCAGATAACTATGAATTCTGAAAATTCATAAGCATATCAGGATCTTCCTCTGCTCCAATATTGATATTCAGTCAATTGCTTCCTCCAGTCAATACCTCAATATTGAATATTGAACAGAAAGGAGATTTTTTTATTATGGTCTCAGATTCTTTAAATGTTGCTAGTTTACTTGGGCTGTTGGTGAAATGCTTTCAAAATCATATGGAAAATCAGACAAAGCCTAAGTCTTTTAAATTAACAGAAATATCATCAAACATGCCTGTTGTCTGCTCAATTTTTGTTTGTTTCTAAGGCTAGAAGTATAAATAAAACAAATTCTAACAACTGAGGTAATTTTGTAAAGTAGGAATCTTGTTTCTGATTAGTCTGTACTTTCAGCTTTGCTCACCAGTATTTCTGATTATCATCTAATTAAGGCTATATCTGCCTGGTTTTGAGTTGTGGTAAAGCCAATCATGACTGATCATCTCTATTGCAAACACTATTGTTTGTTTCCTCTAGAAGCAACATCTTGAAGCTTTGCTGCATTGCCTGATTTGAAAACTTCTCTCACACTCCCTCTTTTTGCTGTGTGTATAAACTGAATGTAGGCAAGTAGGTCTCACACGATGGGATGCCCAGGGGCTGGGATTCCATGTTCCTTCTTACAGCCTTTCTGAACCAACCTTCCTCATATGTGTCTCATAAGAAAAGGACAGAAATATTTGATGGATCAATTCCTAGAGAGGCTCCATTTTGCATATAAAAGGAAAATATTAGTGGTTTTGAGATGAACAACAAAATATGGCATATAGAGCTCAATTAATGTAACAAAAATATTTAATGTGACTTCAAGTTGCATGTAGAGTATCAGAGTAGAAATATTACATAGGTTGACCACATGCTATTTACTGCTTGCTCTTTTCCTTTGCACAAGATCTGCAGGACTTAATCAGTGCCTGCTGAAACTATTGAAAATATGTACAAATTGCCATTGATGTCTTGCTAGTGGTTCCTTCAAAATGTAATAAAAGTTTTCACAATTAATAATGACTCTATTAGTCATTGCACAGGTCAATTGCCACTTCCTGTGAACTAAAGTATGAATTTTAAAGTATTACAAACATGGTGATACAAGGCAAAAGAACTAACCATAATCAATAAGTATCCTCTCACCCAACTTTCTCCAAGTATTCCAAATTAATTCTGTTCACAAAATACTGAACAACAAAAGGAAGGAAAACAGAAGTATCATTAGCATCTCAGTCACAAGACCCTTCATCAGTCCTTTTTAGCTGTCTATATTGATGTCTTTACATTGCTTGTAGCCATTAATAGCACTTGAGCATTTGTCTGAGTTTGGTCTTCTCTCTTTGTTTCACAAAGATTAATACTGTCAAACTGACTTCAGGAAACAGATACCATCAGTCACTGATGATAGAAATAGCTAGTGTAACAGTTTTTCTGAGATATTTTAGAAGACAGCTTCTTATAAATAAAGGAACCTGCAATGATTCCAGAAACATAGCTGGACATAAAACCTGCAGTAAACAAGAAAGATGTTCCACACAAGCTGATATCCTTAATGAGTTAAGAACTACCCCTCCCTCCATGTTTCTATCTAGTTTTGTATAGAATTTAAAGCAGGTAACACTGAAATCTTAAAAATGTAAAATTTTTGCACTATTTCAATCTATGCTGAACTTGTAAGCAATCAAAAACTTGCAAAGAAACAAAGAAACATTCTTCTTGTGATTTTGTTTTTTTAGGATGTACAAAAAGAGGAACAAAATTAGGTAAGTATTAGAACATTTCACGCATTTGAAATTTACCCTCTGGGAGAGAGGATCATACAAATGTTGCTTTGAACCAGAAATGACGTAGCTGTCTATATAAAGTGGATGATTCTTACTTTCCTCCTTTTTCTTCCAACTCCCAGATCACTCCATCTCCCTTCCTAACTGCTCACATACACATCTCATATCTTGCCAGACAGCTGTCACTTCTTACAGATCCTTCCAGAAAGCAGTTTCAGTCTGTGACTTGCCACTATACCTCTGATTCCTAATGCCAGCAGCCTGTGCCTGGAGTTTGTTTCACCAGCCTTACACACGCTAAAAGGTGTGCTCCTTCTCCAGGCTCATCACCAGGAGTCCATGTGGTATTTTGAGAGAAATACCTCTGGAAAGCAACATAGATAGCATTAAGGGAGGTACTCTATGCCAGAAAAATACATACTTTTTTTTTCCTTTCAGCTGTGAAGGGGATAGAGGCAATAGTCCAAACCGACAAGTCCAATGAAAACTGAACCTGCATTTCACTTTTTAAATTTATTTTATGTTTATGTTTATTTTGATTTTTGATTCAAGTAGCTGGAAATATGTGTTAAGTGTGGAAGATGTATTTAATACTTGTAGTGAAAAGTGATAATTTATTGGGAACTATTTCACAAATATTTAATTCAGAGGCTAATTGAAAAATATTAGAAGCAAGACATCACTATACATGACCATACAAGGGAGAATAAAGTCACCTTCAGTAGCTTTGCAGTAGGGACAGCCCTGCAGTCTGTTATGAACTGCAAAAAATGCCTTCTCTTTCAGGGACAGGGGAGAAGGTTCGTCTCTTGTCTATAAATTGAAGCAGCAATGTAACCCATGAGGCCCTTCCATCTTTTTGACTGATGAGCTTAAAAAAAGTCTCAGCCATATTGATCTTCTTTATCCACTAAATATGAGGATGTGGATCAGGGGAACATTGACAGGGGAATAGTGAAGAGTGAGGAATAAGCAGACCTTTCTTTGTATCCTGGTTAGGAAATGAAATATATCATCTGTCCTTCCTGCAAAATATGGAAGAAACGGGGAGCAAAAAGCTGTTATTCGGAGTACTGGAGGCTGAGGCAGTTATCCTTACGTTCAGCTTTATCTGAAAGTTCAGTCTAGCCTTTAATGCATGAGGGATCTAAGCCAAATTGCTGAGCTGATTATGAGTCAGTTGACTCCAGAACGCTTTGGGGCTGGTTCTTAGAGCTTTTC
>JAVCKT010018594.1:0-26789 GCA_032273925.1 Rhynchotus rufescens | reverse complement strand
CTCCGGAGTGTCGGCCACTCCACCCAGCTTGGTGTCATCTGCAAACTTGCTCAGGGTGCCCTCTGTGCCCTCGTCCAAGTCATTGATGAACACGTTGAACAGCACCGGGCCCAGTACTGACCCTGTGGGACACCACTGGCCACAGGCTCCAACTGGACTTGGTACCATTTATCAGGGCCCTGATATTTATTTATCAGGGTTTTATTATTTATTTACTATTAATAACAATAATAATATATTAATGATTAATATATTAATGATAATTAATATCAATTGCTATCAATATATTATTTTACTAATAGTAATTAATATTATTATTATTATTATTTATTATCAAGGTTTTATTACCTTTTCTTTCAAGCCTAAAGAAAGCTCATGGTTGTGCAAAATGGGTACGTGGATGATTATATTTGGATAGAATAGCAGGAAGCCAGTCCCTAAATTCAATCTGTACAAAATATTTAAAGCCAGACAAGTGGGTTCAATGTTTTAAGGATGTCACAAAGCACCTTCAGAAGGGACCCTCCACTGTCATATATCTGCTGGGCTGTTTGACTCAGCTGGCGTAGGAGGCCTTTTTGAAAGGGCAAGGCAAGCCAAGAGCTGGTGTCTGGCCACAAAACCCAGCAGGATTGGCAGCCAGTCCCACTGCTAACATGAGGAGAAACAGGGCAAACTCCAAACCTTGCCAGAGGAAGCAAAAAGCCCACCTGCCTGGATGACTCATTTTGTTTGGAGCCTGGATCTGGGCTTCTCCCCAGATTTCCTCCCCAGTGAAGCATATGCTCAGGTTGTCCCTGCTGCCTGTCCAGTGGAGTTTGGAGGCTCCCAGAGGCCACAGAAGTTTTTGGTCTATCTAAAGAAGTGCCCTAAGAAATGGTCCTGCAAGAGCTGGATGGGCATCATCTGCACAGCCCTGCATTGCAGCTGTAAACCCCCAGCATGGTCACTGTCCCTTGTGTCCTGCTATAGCCCAGCCCAATGTCCAGCTTGGAAAAGCCTAGTGAGGGTAGGGTCAAGGTTTCCCCTTCAAACAGGCACTTACAATTCTGAGCTGCTGGTCTCAGTGTTATGCTTGTGGCGTGCAACAAGTTTTCTCATCCTCACTTCTCGAAAGTGATGTGTCCCAAGGGATGGCATCAGCTTTTAAAGCCACAATGCAGCCTGCAGATGACCTGCAAAGTCTGCTCAAAGGGATTATTGCCTGCACAGCCTTGGCATGAAGGATACAAAGTCCAGGTGTGATTTTTCCTGGCTATGTCGGCACTGCCACATGCATCCAGCTGCTTGTGGGGACCTGGCCACATCTGTGCTGCCACCTTCACTCTTTTCCAGTTCCTTCCTGTGATCCCACCATGGCTGCAGTGCCAGGACGTATCCCAGTGCTTGGGTTGCAGGCACACGGTGCATCCCAGGGGAAGGAGCTCTGGGCTATGCACCAGTCATGGGGCAGGCCTGATCTGCTCTCGTGACCAGTTCCTGGGATTCAGTCCCGCAGACTGGAGTTTCCTGGAGGCAGCCCAGGCTTGTCTGCAAAACACCCTGATGTTCTTGTAAGGCAAATGAGCCAGGCCGGGCTGGTGCTCACCCTGCAGCAAGAGCCTCTAGCAAATCCCTAGAAAGGATTGACAGCTCCCGAAATCCAAGAGGATCCCTCACCAGCTCTCTCACCTGGGGGTTATAAAGTCTCCTGCTGATGCCTTTCAGGCTGCCCTACAAGGGCTGAGATTTGGGAACAGGCACCTTGGCAAAAGCTTGGAGGAGCATCGTGGGGGCACGGAAAATGCACCGCACATCTGGTCTCTGTGCACATCTGGGCACTGTGCACACATGTGCCCGCATACAGCGTGCTCAGGCCCAGCGAAAGCCTGGTGCACACGCCGTGCCTCCGTGCACGCGTGGGCTTTTCCACGTGCTCCTACAGGAGAGGATGAGGGTGCTGAGGAGGATATTGGGCAGCCCACACGCACGTGCCTGGCGCACTCGGGTTCCTCTAAGCGTTCCAGGCATGTCAGTGCTATACATGGAGGGAGGCCTTGAGCTGTGGCTGCACAGCCCAGAGCCTTTCTATTTTAAGTCCCCGTTGCGCTCTGGCAGAGGGATGCTCACATTCCTCGAGAGTAAACGCTGTCAGAAAAATAAATTGGTGTCCAGGCTGGCATGGCCAGGCCAGGCATCACCCGAGTCCCTCTGCGCTTGCTCCAATGCCTGGTGTCTTCCCCGGGCCTGGAGCCGTCTTGCAGGAACCGGGAGCGGAGCCGGCTTCCTTATCACCTCCTCACACTCGCCCTCCATCCCTCTCCCCCGCGGCTCCCCAGCCGGCCAGCCCCGGGTCACACAGGGTCTTGGCAGCGGCGCGGGGGGAAGCTCACATTGTGGCTGCCCACTGTGGGCCTGGCTGGAGGAGAAAGCAAGGATTTCCTGGCTCGGAGCAGGTCCTTCCCGTCTCCTCCCAACCTCAGAGCGCTTTCGCGGCTGGCGGGAGGCTGCTCCCGCTGCGCTCACGCCCGGCAGCCAGTGGCTGCCCCGAGCAGAGCCGTGGTGAGCAAGGGGTTACGGGAAGGGCTGGGCCGCTGGTGGCCCTGGAGCCAGGGACGGAGGCAGGGGCTCCATCAGGGAGCTGGAGATGTGGGGATGGACAGGTCAGCTGGGCGAGCACAGCCCCTGCCAGGCTCTGCTCCCTGCAGCTGCCAGCACCACAGGGAGTCACCGGGACACCTAAGGGCGCCGGTTTGGGCCTGTGAGAGTCCCAGCTGCGCACACCTGGTGTGGCACTTGCCATTCGCGTGCACAGCCACAGTTTTCCCTCCTCAAATTTCAGTCCTCTGCCGAGCAAAGAAAGTTTCCTGCAAACACCAAGGCCGGCCAAGGCCGGGACAGGCCGGTGACTTTCACGTTCCAACGGGGTCCCTGCACAGTGCGGTTTGGGGTGTTGTTGCAAGGAGCTGAGCTCGGCGGGGCCGTTGCTGCACGCTTCCGGCATGCTGAAACCACACGGAGAACTTGCGGGGAGGCTACAGCTTCCAGGAGAAGTGGCTGTTTTCCTGGTATTTTTTCATGAATGAAAGTTTAATGTCCCAGGGAGAGTCCCAGCAGGAAACGGGCTGCCCACCGTGTCCCGACCTGGAGCACCCAGGGCTCTTTGCCATCATCTGCTGCTCCACACTGGGGAAGGACACAGGGAATGGCAGCATCCTGCCGGCTATGGCGAAGGGGAGATCTGCAGCTCCCCGCTCCCAGCAAGGCCCTTGGCTCCAGCTTGCTCCTGGTAGACGTGTTTTCTGTCCCGCAGTCTGCTTGTTCCCCCTGCCTCAAACAGGCCCTGCTTGTTTGGCTCACGCTGCGGCCAGGGGCCATGTGCGTGCGCCGCCTTTGCACAACGGCCCCTTGTTCCTCACCTCTCGCTGGCCTTCCTCCCTCCTTGCTTGCCCCTTCCTGGCGTTAGCAACTGCCCCATTCGGGCTGACCCCACCCCGCTCTGCACCTCCCCAGCTGTGCCTAGGTCCTTGCTCCTGCTGTTCCACAGCAGCCTCGCTGGCTGCAGAGCAGGACCGCCTCGTGCTGGGGGCCACCTCGCAGGCCACCAATGCCTGGCCACCTGCAGGACCTGCTCCCAGGGTACGGCTTGAGGGGTGGGAAAGGGTTGGGAAACGGTTGGGTGTGTGCAGTGCTGGAGGTGCATGGAGACCCACGCTGGATCCAAGTGCACGAGGGCTTCTTTGAAGCTCTTTGGAGGATGGCTGAGGATGGGCAAGTTGTGCGATGGACCTGCAGCTCCCCAGCTGGCTGTTGTGGTCCCCCGAGGTCCACCGTTCCTCTCCAAGTGTGCTGGTGCGGCCCCGCGGCGCCTGCACACGCCGTGGGAGCGGGCGCGTGCCGAGCGTGGGCGGCGCGAGCACGTTTCCTGCGAGCCGAGCCGAGGCCGCTGCCTCCCACCCACGGCCGCCGCCGGCGCCCGAGGGCCCGCCGGGCCGTTGAAGTTTCCACCCGCAGAAGGGAGCCAGGGCTCCCCGTGGGATGAGAGCCTTCCCAGCACCGCTGCTAACAGGGCATTTCCCGGCAGGGTGGTGGGTCCGGAGCCACCTTCCCCGCCTCCCTCCTGAATGCCCATGGATGTGCGTCCACAAGTCCAGGCTGTCCTGCAGGTGTGGTGGCAAGGACCAAGCAGCACTGTCCCTGTCTACCGCAACAGAGGGCACTGCTGGAGTCACAGCAGCTGAGGACTGATGCCGTTCATTCCCTGCATGCCCTGCATCCCTGCTAATTAGCACGGTCCTGCACACCGGGGGCCAAGCGAGGCCCGGATGTGGCACGGGGTCTCTCCCAGCAGCGCTGCCTCTGCCCTTGCCCTGCGAGCAGCCGGCCGGGCCCCTCTGCAGCGCTCTGCCAAGAGCCCCGCGCCGCGGTCAGCCTGGGACATGGCTCCTTTGCCAGGGGCAGCAGCACAAGGGGCAGGTGATGCGGCAGCAGCAGGGCCTGCAGCTCCCAGGATGGCTCCGAGTGTCTTGTCTTGCTGACAGCAGCCCCCGGCTCCCCGGCTTTGATCTTTAGCACTCGAGCCAGCCTGTCGGCTCCCATTTGTGTCTGTGGTGTTGCAGAGGGACCGCATGCGCAGGGCACGCGCAGCCTCCTGCCTGGCAGCTCTGTGCTGGCCTGCTGACAGCTGCCAGGCAGGCAGCAGGCCCCCGGCTCCTGCCTTGGGTGCTGAGCCTTCTCCACCTCTCTCCAGATACTTGGGCAGCGTCTTTCAGTAACCCCTCAGTGGAGCAAGAGAACCCAGGAAAGAGCATTAGGAAGGGGGTTCCCCAGCAAACTGTGGTTTGCGATCTGAGAGGTCAAAGGTGCTCGCTGAGAGGCTGGAGCCATCACTCTTCCCAGAGGAGAACCAGCAAATATGTTGCATGAGGCTTCATGCTTCCTTGCTAGGTGACTGCCCTTGTCCTCGAGCACACACACCTAGCAATACCTTCTTCCCAGCACTGACGCTAGTAGGACCTTCTCTGTGGAGCATCCTGAGGACAGAGTCCATGCCAAGTACTCAGCACAGCTTTCCTTCCCTTGCAAGCTCTAGTAGAGAAGGATTTAACTCATGGTGATAAAGACACCTCGGTCCTACCCCAAGGACGCAATGCAGCACTAGCACCTCAATGGTTCCTCCAGCATCCTGAGCCTGCCAGGATCCCCTTCGCAGCTCGGACACTGGACGGAAGGATCTCACATGCTCACACTATCAGAGCTAGCTGCTAAGTGACTACCCAGTTTTACAAGAGTGTCAGGCTAGAGTGACTTCTTCATTGCTGAGAATCCTTCTCAGACAAGTCGCTGGACAAGAGGACCTTATAGAGGGAGCAGCCTCAAGAGAAGGGCCACAGGAATCAAGAGTAAGTGATACACAGTATTGTGACTGAGGTGGCCTCAGCTCATCTCTGTCTCAGTAAGGCCAAAGAAACCAGTGCAGCCTTTCACCAAGGAATGGAGCCCTAGGCCTTGGTGATGAGCCCTCAGTGGGTACACACAGGCGCACAGAGCCGGGCTGGGCCGGGCGCCGCCATGGCGCGGGAGGGCTCGGCCCCGCCGGCAGGCCCTGGCTACAGCGCACACCGAGTGCGAGCCACATGCGGAGCGGCGCCAGGCCAGGCACCCACACAGCCCCCCGGCAGCTCAGGGGCACCTAGGGAACATACCCCCAGCTTTCTGGTGGCCATCACTGGCAGATAAACCCAAATTGTCCCGGGACTATAACCACTGTCTCCTGCTTACAAGCATCAGTTGTACAAGCTTACAGCAGAAGCTGCTCCAGGAGACTAGTTAGGCTCTTTCCAGCTGCTGGTAGGCAGGACTATGGAAAGAAGATGGTCTCCATGTCCCACTGTGAGACCTTAGAAAGCCAATGGGACAGCAGGATCCCCCAGCCGCAGGCACAGCCAAGGCCTCGTGTGCGGGGACGCCTGCAGAGCAGTGACAGTCCCAACCCCAGCCCCAGCCCCAGCCCCAGCCCCAGCCCCAGCCCCAGCCAGGGCCAGTGGGCTCCTGCCTAGAGCATTAGATGTTTTCACTGACTCTGAAGAAGCTGAAATTCGGAGTGGGTATATAGAGAAGCTACAAAAACAAAACAAAAACAAAGCTCAGCTGCTCTTCAGAGATGTATCCCATCCAGCACAGTCCTTCAGCCATGGGGAGAGATGTGCAGGAGCTTGGGCAGATCTCTCAGCAGTGCCTTGTGCTTGCTGAGCCAGGGAGCAAGCCCATCCAAAACTACGTGAGGACTCTGCCGAGCTGCTGCGAGGCAGCTCGCAGGCACGCGCGGCCGGCACGCCGCCTCCTTCGCCGTGACCCACTTTGAGGCTCACCACTGCATCCAGCTGAGCAGCGCTGTCAGGTTACAAGCTCAGGCAGCACTGAGCTCGCCGAGGGAGCCAGGAAAGCAAACGTTAAATGTCACTGCGATTACAAGACATTTGCCTGGGTGCCAGCGTCCCGAGCACCAGAGATGCCCCACCAGTTCTGCAGCTTCCAAAACCCAGCAAAAGAGGGGAAGAAAGAATTGCCATAGCCCCTCTCTGATACGTGCTCTGGCTTCTCTTGAGCCTGCAAGCCCATCAGGCTCTAATAAATCCAGCGAACCTGGGCTGGATTTGAAGGGGAAATGTTCCTGTTCCATTTCTCCTAGGTACTTTTCTAAAGAACACAGTCTGCCGTGCTTGCGCCTCAAATGCAAGGCTAGATCATGTGGTTAGCTTCTCTCCCCGCCTCCCCAGCCTGCAGCCCTGGAAGCTCCAGGTTTCCCCCGCAGTCCCTATTGATCACAGTAGGGCAGGGAGGGAGCTCCTGATGTGCTGCTACTCATCACAAGTAAGATGTGAAAAGCTCTTTGCCTCCAGAGTCCACATGGAGCTTCACACATGTAGAGCGGGGAGAGATGCAACCTCCAACTGAAGAAGGGGGCTCCAGGGAGAGATGGGGGACCCCGTTTGTGTCTGTGCATCCGTGTTTCTAGAGGAGGAACTCCCAGAGGAGGCTGTCTTCTGAGCCCAGAAACATCTTCCTCAGGCCTGCAGAGCCTGTGCAACACAGGTGGCCACAGTATTAACCACTGAAAAGAACTAGCAATAAATACAATGCTTAGACCCCTTTGGATTACTTTGGAGCTTTAGGAATAGGCACAGCCTTTGAGCTAGCCAAACCATAGGCGCTATAAGTCTTTCGTTCCATTAAGTATATAATTCCTATCACCTCAAGGAAAAGAGTCATAGATGGCAGTTTGGTGGTAGAGTGCGTAGTAGTCAAAAGCTTTGGACTACTTTGCAGACCTCCTGAGCCCCATCTTTCCCACAAGTAACCACTTTCCAGCCAAGGAAAAATGCTTTAGGAATGTATTGAAAGTGCTTAGATGGCTGGTTCCTGACCATCACCAACACACACACACAGCTCTGCTGCTTCACAGAAGCAGTCAGGGCAGAAATAACTAGCTTGCCACAACAACAACAACAAAAATCTGATAGTTCTTTTAGTGTTTTTTTAATAGCTTTTCTCCGTTAGCACTGTGTTCGGCCTGCCTGGGCTAGCTGCACTTCCCAGGAGATGCAGACAACTTCTGCAACTGTTTTGGTAGAGCTGGGCAAAAATGCGTGCCAGGCACACAGCATGAGAGTGCCCAGCTTTCCATTTATGAACACGTCCCCTGCACATCTCCACTGCTTTCTTTGTTGGTGTCTCTGCACACTGTCAAGGAGGAGAGCATGTGAGCAAAGCTGTTGTAATACCATATATACTTAGGAAGGATAATGCAGTAGGTGGACTTGTGTGTATGGTGAAATTAGATGGTGTGACTAGGGACCAGGTAGCAGGAGGGAGGGTATGGCTGTACGTAAAGCCAACGGGTTAGAGATGGCAACAACGGCTACGATGTGTGTAAGGACCTGACATTGTCTTTACACAAACTTTTTACACAAAACAGGTCTTTGCACCTGACAAGTGCAGCTTCCTGTGCCCAGCTGAAGAGTGAGTAAGTGTGCAGGTTTTGAAAGACAAAATTATTTTCAGTTTGGGATGAATTCTCAAAGATCTGCTGTTGTGGGTCAAAAATAGCCATGAAAAAGAAGCCTGGAGTAGCTCTGTAAGTCTTGTTCAGTGCCCACTTGCTGAAATCCATGGAAAACTGAAGATGTCACTCAGTGGAAACATTGGGCAAAAGTCTCTCTCTTGAAGGTGCAAGAAGCAGCACTTGTCCCCAAGGACTATGTCAAGTCTAATATAAGAAAAAGAAGTGCCAGGACTTGGCTCAGGCTGTAAACCTCTTTGCAAGTATATGAATAGGTAGAGGGTGATCATGAAACTTCGAAAGCTGCAGCACAGAAAAAAATGATGGTGGTTAAATAAGAATGCAGGGTTGAATTGCTGCAGGTAAGATGTCTATTTTGTGCTAAGTCTCTCTCTCACAATACCAAGCAGGTGAGTGAGAATGTTCCCATCTCGCCATGGCATGAAGGGACTTGGAGCATCACACCAAGCAGGTCTGCTCCGGCATACAGGAGCACTGCCTAGATAGGGAGGAATCCAGTGTGACATCCACCAAGCACAGGAAGCAGAGGGCTACAGAGCCATGGGAATGACATGAGGATCCCCTGCATCTTGGAACAAATACATTCTCATTCAGCAGAAAAGGCTCCTGATACCATTTGTGATTATTTTTAAATAGAGCTGTTGCTTAACTCACTGAATAGCAGTGTAATAACACAGTGTGGCTAGGTCAGCATGGGGATGCCATATGAATTAATAACAGAAAATGGTTCACAATCACTTACTTCCTGCAATTTCCTTTGCTCGGTAAGTTCAAGCATAACATACCAGTTCATGCTTGCTGCATCCAAAAGTGTTAGCAGGAAAGTAAGCAAAAAATGGCATCGAGAAGATAGAGAAGATTAAGGGAATCCCTACTTAGCACTGTTAGGGTGCAAGAAAGCAGGCACCTCGTGCTGATTTTGGCATGTTCTCAGATCAAATAATTATCCTTAGCAGGACTAGAGGCAAAGGCGTTACAAAATCTCTTATCCGGTAAGACAACTAGAAGATTAAGAATACAACCACTAGCACTGTCAACAGGGGAGCACTGCCTCCCAGAGAGGCGGCTGCTGGATGAGGCAGAATGATCCCAAACCGCACGGACAGGCTCAGTGTGGCTCAGCCCAAGCATTTGTCTCACCAAGGTGTCACCAAGGTTGTCTCCTCCAAGCCAGACGTCCTTTGGAGGACGAATGAGGCAGAATGAGCTATGGAGAAGTGGTGGTGTAAAAGCAAGATGTGCCTGTGTGGTCATAGAGTGGATCCAGGGCAGAGATTCCTGCCACACCTCCAGGTAGACCCCTTACTTTAGGGGGAATTGTGTGGCTGAGCCACAGCCAGGAGATTTGCAGCAGCAAGGGAGGGAGAGCCAACAAGCAGGGTCCAAGCAAGGTACTTCTTGTCTGCCAGAAACAAATGGAAGGCAGGGGAAAGGAATCAAAATCCAGCTGTACTAATTCAGGGGGACAGGTGACCAAAGGAAAGGAGGAGGAGACAGAGCGCCTGGGTGACAGGGGGAGACAGAAGCAGAGAAGGAGCCCAGAGAGCTGCTTGCGAGAGCCCTGTGTGGTCAGGACGGTGTGGGGTACGAGGGAAAACTTGTTGACTCTGAGAGTGTCAGAGTAGTGAAACAGATTGCCTAGAGAGGCTATGGAGTTTCCTTCTCTAGATATTCAAAACCCTTCTGGTCACAATCCCATGCAAGGTGCTCTAGGTGACCCTACTTGAGCAGGGAGGTTGGATAAGATGGTCTCCAGAAGTCCCTTCCAACCTTCTTCCAATCTTCTGTGATTCAAGGATTGTGTGGGGTGCTGCACTGCAGCACGGGCATTGCCTGGGTCACTGTCACTGGGTCACCTGATTTGGCTGTGACCAAAGTGGCCGGTGTCAAGGCCGCTCTGAGCTGGGGGAGACCAGAGTCCCATGCCAGGGCATCCCCCAGCTGGAGACACCTGCAGCAGAGAAGAGGGACCCATTGGGGCACCAGGCCATGACACAGGACTTGACTCCCTGGGGACCTATCAGCACTCTGGGCAGCAGTGCAGGCCCCTCATGCACATGGGGTGCAGCAAATCCCTCAGGGAACCTGTGTGCTCCTCAGAGCTCGG
This sequence comes from Rhynchotus rufescens, assembly GCA_032273925.1. NCBI lineage: Eukaryota > Metazoa > Chordata > Aves > Tinamiformes > Tinamidae > Rhynchotus > Rhynchotus rufescens. Next base: position 16,620 of record JAVCKT010018594.1, on the reverse strand, counting down.
GGAGGTTCAGGAGATGCCCTCAGGTGTCTGGCAGTGGGGAAGCCCCTCTGCCCCAGGCTGGGGTGGCCATGGCTCTGTCTGCCTCCCAGCTCCCCCCTGAATCAGGGGGCTGATGTTGCAGTGGGGTTGGGGGCCACAGGGCACAAGAGGGGCGATGGGCACACGGGGGCAGCCAGGCCAGGGAAGGAGGCCGTTCCCGGCTGCTGCTCACGGGGGTCTCTCCTGGCTGCGAGACGTGGGGCTTCCTCCGCAGGCCGTGGGCGCCACGGCCCCACGGCGCCCGGGCCCCTCTCGCCCCGTCCTGCCCCCTGCGGCGCCATTTGCAGCAGCTGCTGAGTCACCGCAGGCCCCTCGAAGCCACGCGGGCTCCAGGCTGTGCCGCGGGGGCAGCACCGGTCCGGCGCCCCGAGGGGACGGATGCTGCGGGGGGAGGCTCGGAGCCGAGGCCGTGCGGGGGGCTCGGCACCACGCGGGGCGGCTCGGGGGCTCTCGCTGTGGCGCGCGGCGCGGAGCCGGCGTGAGGGGGAGGAAGGAAGCGGCACCGCAGCGCGCTGCATGAACCTGGAGCTGCAGTCTGGCCACCAGGCACTGGGCTCGGGGTCCCCGCAGGGCCCTGGGCACCCAGAGGGAGCCTCGCTGCTGCGGGGAGGCCCCGGCTGATGAATGAAGAGGGGGAGGGCGCCTGAGCGGGACCGAGGGCACTGCAGCCCGGCGCGCTCCGCGCGCTGCTGATTGAGAGAAATGTGAGCCGGCTGCATCACTGCAGTACCCACTGCGGACGCAGAGCGAGGCGGCGAGAGCGCGCAGCGCCCCAGCCGCTCCTCGGCGAGCAGCATCGCGCCCGAGCGGCGCCCGCCGCGCAGCGCCCGCCTCGCAGCGTGCCCCAGGAGCGCGGCAGCACCGCAGCCCCGGGGGCTCCCGGAGGACCGAGGGCGAAGGGGCCGCGGGCCGGCACAAGGATCTAGAGAGGCCACGGCTGCGCGCGGGCGGCCCTGCACCTGCTGCAGCGGAGCAGCCACGGCTGCGGTGAGCGGCGCGGCGGCGGAGCAGCCCTGCGTGCCGGCCGCGTTGCATCAGCTCTGCCCTGCGCGAGCGGCGCTCGGGGGCGCGGGGGCACCGGCCTGGCCAGCGCGGGCGGCGGAGGCAGCGTGGGAGCCGTGGATGCTGGCGGAGGAGGAGATTGCCCAGTAGCAGCGCAGCCCCCCCAGTAGGGGCAGCGAGTCACATCGCGGCGACCGGAGATGTGGGCAAGGGCAGCAGCGCAGAAGCTGCCTCCCTGACAGCCGTGGGTTACCTGGCAGGCTTGGGAGCCTGCTTGGCCTGAGGCACCCCGGACATCTGGCCTCTGCAGAGCAGCTGGAGCAGGCAGAGCTGGAAGGGAGGCCGGCGTGGCCGGTGCTGCCTTTGTGCCTGGCCGCCCGGGGATAATCCCCCTCGCTGCGGGCTTTGCAGCCAGGGCAGCCGCCCGCGCTGCCGGCGCAGGGGGCCGCGGGCAGCTGGACGGGCAGCAGCGAGACTGGGAGAGCTGTGGACAGCAGCCAGCATCCCCAGGGAGCCCGGACTTTGCGCAGGCAGTGCCAGGCCGGCGTCCCCCCGCCTTTCAGATAACCTCTAGCAAGCCAGGCCTGCAAGCTGCTGGCAGGAACGACGGGGGCTGCGGGGGCTAAGCCGGGGACACAGCGACACCGGGATCTTCCGCTTGCAGCGCAGCGCTCTGGTGCCGCAGCTCGACGCAGGTAACTGCTGGCAGGGACTGTCCTTCCAGGCTGCGCGCTGCGGGGGCACCCCCAGCCAGGCACGCGTGTGGGGCATGTGAACATGTGTGTGTGTGTGTGTGTGCACGTATGTGAGTGCACAGCGGGCCGTGCATGCGCCCGCGCGCTGCTTGGGCAGGGATGTGAGCACTGCATGGGGATGGGCATCCGCGGGCACTGCAACGAGGGATCGCGGGCACCGTCAGGAGGGTCCCGATGCGTTTGTGCGTGTGTGCCAGGGTGGGTACTGCATGGAGGGACGGTGGTGTCGCCCGGTGTGGCAGTGGGTGCAGCGGGGTTGTGCCAGGGCTGTGCATGGAGCAGGTGCTGGCACGGTGGCTGCAGAGCAGGGAGCAGCGCCCGCCGGGCACTGCGTGCAGGCGCCGCGCGGCACTGCGGGTGCAGGGACACGTGTGCTGGCTGCAGGGTGTAGGATGGGGAACACGGGCCGCTCTCCTTGGGACGGGCAGCACGATGCTCCACAGACCCTATCCTGCAGCTGGGGCACATCCCAGCGGGAACCACGGGCAGCACCTCTGCCCAGAGGGCACCCAGTGGCTCTCAGGGTTGCAGTGGGTGGGAGAAGGCTGAAACCAGAGGGCCTCCTCTCAACCCCAAGGGCTGTTGTCACAACCAGATGCCTCCCGTGGGCCACGTCCATGGGGCCTGGCAGGGCTCGCTGGAGCAGGCATCCTGCTAACAGGATTGGCAGCATGATGGAGCAGAGCGCCTTGGCCCTTGCCGGCGAGGAGGCAGCCTGTCGCCAGGGCCGCCTGAGCAGGAAAATGGCCGGGCTGCCCAGCGCCCGTGCCCAGCGCCTGCCTGCAGCGCGGCCTCTCCAGCAGGCCCTGGGGACGAGCGGGGGCTGAGGACGCAGAGAGGAGCAGAGCTGGAGCCGGAGGAGGGAGGGAGAAAAGCAGGGACAGATCAGGAGCAAGCGAGCGAGGTAAAAATAGATCCGCAGAGCAGAGGAGGGGCTAAACGTGAGCAAAAACCCTGCGCGAAGGCGACGCAGCCTGGGGAGACCCTCCGGGAAGGAGCGAGCAGGACGCGCTGGCTGGGACTGGGCCGAGGCGCAGAGGGGCTGCGGACCCCTTCCCACAGCCCTCCTCCCGGCCCGCCCCGGGGGAAATACCTGCCGTCCGCCGCTTCCTTTGGCGCGGGGCAGGTGGACGGCACCAGTAGCACCGGTGCTTTGGGGAGCGGGGAGCCAAACTGCCAGGATGCAGCTAGCCACCCGCTGTGAGGGAGCGCGGGCAGCCAGGTGAGCCCAGCAGAGCCCAGGAGCCAAATCCCTCTTGCTTCTTGTTTCCAGCCCTTCCCTGCAAATGTGAAGCTGAGCCGAGGACAGAAGTGCCGGAGCCCGTAGAGACGGCGGGGAGAAGGCGCCCCGGAGCCGCGGCGCACGCGGAGGTGAGCGTGGCCCTGCGCCGGTGGCGCACGGTGCTCCCCGGCCCCGGGGCCGGCCCGCGACTGATGCCCTGCAGGAGCTGCCGGCCCGCCGGATACCAGTGACAGCCCCGTGGGAGAGCTGGGAAGTCAGAGCAAAGGAATTTGCAAACACATTCTTCAGCACCACGAGGCTGCAGCGGCAAATAAACAGGAATACAGGCCGGGTGGAGGCAGGGGCCGGGGCGCCGGCAGGCCGCCCTGCGCAGCGCTGCCCGCATTCCTGCTGCGAGCCAGGCAGGCCCCTCCTGCCTCACCTGCTCCCGCCGAGCGCCCGGCCGCCCGCAGGCTCCCTGCGCCTCCCCTCCGGCCGCTGCGTCCAGCCGCGGCGAGGCTGCGCCGGCCACACCAGAGCGGGGAGCTGCCACGGGGCACGCGATGGCACCGTAGCGAGGGCGCGGTGGAGTGGCCACAGTCATCACCCACCCCAGCCTTGGCCTGCACGGCCGGTGCGGGCAGGATGTCGCCGTGAGCACCTCGCCATGCACGTCCCGTCCTCGCGAGCGGCACCTCGGGGCTGAGCATGTAGCGAGGAGCCAGGGCCGCCCCGTGCCGCGTCCCCACCATGCGCTCCTGCTCCAGCCGCTCTCCCCGGTGCTGCTGCTTCGCGGGCAGAACGCGATTGAAAGCCCTGCATGCTGCCGGCATGTTTTAGCCTCATGCAGGCGTCCCTTGGAGATCCCAGAGCAGTGGACAGTAATGTGAAAACGATCCTCATGTCGTGTCTGAAAGGGCAACAGGTCATCATTAAAATGGAGGCAATGAAAATCATCCACCCAGAGAAGTTCTCGGAGCTGCAGGCAGCGCAGCCCCGCTACGCGCCGGCCCCCCGCCGCGAGCCGCCCCTCGTGGCCAAGCGCGCCTGGCCCTCCGAGTCGGAGATCATTGTGAACCAGGCGTGCGGAGACATCCCCGCGCTGGACACGGCGCCCGCCTCCCTGCCGCTGCCCCGGACTCCCCCGCTGCCGCGGCGAGAGCGACTCTACCAGGGGCAGCGCAAGGGCAGCTCGGAGGTTTGCTACCACCGGCAGCCGCCCTCGGACGAGGTGATCGTCAACCAGTACGTGCTGCACCCCTCGACGCCCTGTGAGCCCCTCGAGTGCCCCACGTGCGGCCACATGTACAACTTCACCAACAAGCGGCCCCGCATCCTCTCCTGCCTACACTCGGTGTGCGAGGAGTGTCTGCAGATCCTCTACGAGTCCTGCCCCAAGTACAAGTTCATCTCCTGCCCCACCTGCAAGCGGGAGACCGTGCTCTTCACTGACTACGGGCTGGCGGCGCTGGCGGTGAACACCAGCATCCTCAACAGACTGCCCGCTGAGGCCCTGGCCGCCAACCCCGTGCAGTGGAGCAGCGACACCGACCGCAGCTGCTACCAGACCTTCCGCCAGTACTGCGGGGCCGCCTGCACCTGCCACATCCGCAATCCGCTCTCCTCCTGCACCATCATGTGAGCCGAGTGCCCGGCGCCGCCGCCGGCCGCGGCACCACCGCACGGTGGAGAGAGGACAGCGTCCCCCCAGCTCCCCTTTTCCATCCGTGCAGCCGCAGGGGACTCTCCGATCCTTTCCACAGTGCAGAGCCTGGGCCTGACTCCCCCTTCTGCCTCCTTTTGCTGCCTGGGGAGGGATGCTACACCCTGGGACGTGCCGTGGACCTGGGCTGCATGGAGCAGCCCCCTGCAGCCTGGCAGTTCTCAGGAATGTTGGGATCAGGAGCAGGTCTAGCAGCACATCCACGGGCTCCGGCCAACCTCCATCGCGCGGCTTGCATCCCTACCACCCTGTTGTCGTGCTGGGCATCGAGCAGCCCTCTGTGCTCCTTCCCCGGGTGGCTTCGTGCTCCTCTTTCTCCTTGGCTCCGGAGACATGGCCGAGAGCAGATGCCCGGTCCCCACCAGTGACCTGCCAGCAACACCCTCTCCGTCACACACCCGCGGCAGGCCGGTACCGGCATGGAGAGCGCTGGAAGTGCATGGTGCTGTGTGGGCCGCCCAGCCGGCACGGCACAGGAGCTGCCTCGAGGACAGGCCCCCGGCTGCCCCTTCCTCTCTGTAAGTTATTTGCCAAAGCTTTCATCTTGGTGGCCAATCCAACATGCGTCTGAGTCGCTGTAGCCAAGTCAAGCCATGGCGCTGGCCCCTCGGTTCCGAGCAGACCCGCGGCCCGTTGCCTCCCCAGGCCCTTGAGGAAAGCTCCAGTTTGTCCTCATTTTGGAGGATTCCTGTTTTCTCCTGTCTGTCCCAGGCCACCCCCTTCCAGGCCGCTAGGTGTTACTAAAGGCATTGAGATGTGGCCGTTCTGTGGGGACCCCATCTGCAGGGCGCTTGTCGGGGCCCCCCGGCTCCACACCGGCATCCTGCGGGAGGGCCCGGAGTCACGGCCCGCGGCCACCGCGCTGCGCCCGCTGCCCGGTCCGGTCTGGCCTCTCACACGAGCACCCAGGTGGGCAGGGCTGTTCGGCTGCCCCGGGCAGGGCCTGGGCACTGTTGGGCTCCCGGCTGCGCTGCCCTCGGTGGAGCCCCGGGGCGGGAGCGGGAGCAGTGCCGGGATCAGCGGTCGGTGCGGGGCTGTGTGTGACGGGGTTGGCAGGGCGGCAGCAGCCCGCGTTGTAGCCTTGCTTTCTCCAGGGCGTCTGGAGGGGTAAATCTGCTGCCAAAAAAAGCAAAAAAATACTTAAACAAAAAAGCAAAGAAAAAGCCATAATGTGCAGGTGCTCCCGCGGGGCTCCACGCCGCAGCGGGGCAGCCGCAGGGCTGTGGGGAGGAGGCCGGGCCCCGCAGCGCCACGGGCACCTCGCCGTGCCAGGGCGACGGGCAAGCACGAGGGAGCCCGGTGTGGGTGCCCATCCGCCCTGGGTGCCCCGGTGCTCCCCGAGGGCAGGGCCCAAGCACAGCCTCCCTCCGGGCAGGGGCCCGGCCGTCCCTTCCTCCCGCAGTGCCCGGCTGGCCCTGCCCGCCCCGGTGTGCCAAGGGAGCAGGCAACGCCACCAGCTTTGCTAGCCAAGCCCTGGGGACCAGCTCGCCTGCAGCCCCCCTGCCCAGTGCCCCCCGGGGAGGGAGGGGGGGACGTGGAGAACGGGGGGGTGCCGTTTCTGTTTTGCTCTACCAATGCCTCCCACTGCTGGTTGTGATTATGATCATGTTTTATACCCGGCCTTGTTCAACCCTGATCAATCTCCCCAATAAAGGTTATATTGGAATGAACCCGGAGCCCACGTGTTGGGGGTGGGCTGCAGCAGGGGGAGCAGGACACAAGCTCACGATGGCTGGGGTGGCACGTGCTCATGCTGGCACCAGCATTCCCCCTGGCAGGACCCAAGGCCATAGCTCCCACGCAGCATGGGGCACACCTTGCACTGTCCCAGTTGGTGCTGGGGCAAGATCCCTGAAAGAAGGACGTTCTCCAGGGAAGAGGAGCTGCAAGTTGTCCCTGGGACCTGGCAGTCCCCTCTGAAGTGGCTGGGGCCTCTCCCTGGACTTGCCGCAGTCGTGTCCAGCCCACAGTCTCAGCACACTGGGGTGCCCTGTGGTGGGATCTGGACCCCCATCTGCTCATCCTCCCCTCTGGGCAAGCAGAGACCCCATCCACATCAAAACGTACTGGAAATCCGGAGGGCCCCAGTTCTTTCCCTCGCGGTGTGGAAGAGTGTTTGCCACTCCGGCTGCCCCTGCTCGCTGCCCCTCCAGCCCCTCGCAGGCCTTGCAGCAGGCACCTGGCACGTGCCCGGCGCCCAGGCGGGCTGGGCGGCACATGGGGCCGAGCGCCCCAGGCAGAGGGCAGGGAGGAGAGTCCCGAGCACCGCTGGGTGCCAGCAGCTCCTTCACGCTGCAGCTGCCCTTGGCATGCGGTGAAGACTCGAGGTGCAAACTGCAGCCTCCCGCGCCTGGGCACTGTGCCACCCGCCAGCACGGGCACCGGCCACAGCGCCGCTGCCGCGCTGGGCAGGACGTCCTGCAGGACCCTGACTGCTCCGCTGAGCGTGTGCCAAGAGCAGGGTCCGGAGCGGGCACGGGAAGGGCTATGCCCTGCCTGGGAGCTGCTGGCAGGACCCACAGCCCGCTCCAAAAGCGGCTTCCTGTAATAGGAAAACTACCCAGGATGGGCAGATGAGAAGGAGGCAGGAGGAGCACAGGTTGCCTTCCCTGGGGCACCTCCTTTCGGCAGCAGCAGCTCAAGTTTAACAACTCGAGCTTAACACCTTCAGGGAAGCGAACTGAAAGAGCCTGAGCAGTGCCAGGCCGTGCGCACGCAGGGTGCCCAGGCTGTGCGCACGCAGGGGGCCCAGGCTGTGCACATGCAAGGTGTCACGTGCAGGGATGGGACCCAGGATGGGATGCAGCCCCTGTGTCCCCCAGCCCTGCCCGTGGCCGAGGGGGGTCCGCTCCACTCCATTCAGGCACAGCCAGTTCCCAGCGTCCCAAATCCTTCCCTGGCAAAGGGAAGGGTCAGCCTGGGTCTGGGGAGGGGCTGTGGGCAGGTGCCCGGCTCCCGCTGCAGCGCCCGCAGCCCCACTGCAGAGCACCCAGTGCCTGGGGGATTTTAGTCTGGAAAGAAAAGTTCACAGCCCATTGGTGCCGAATTACAGCATCAATAACGCAGCTGCCGCCGGCCCTGCGCGCGCGGCGGGACGCAACCCAGCTCCTCGGCTCTGCCCCGCGCGCCTGCCCTCACTCAACGGCTGCGGGACGTGCTCGGTGCCCTGGAGCAACGCGGGGGCTGCTGCAGGTCCGGATTGCTGGCCCCTTTCGGCTCAGGCCAGGTCACTACCAAGCAGGGAGCCTTGTCCCATGCTGCAGGTGGACGGATGGCACAGTCAGTACTGGCACCATCCCAGAACACTGGGACGCCAGCAGCTCTGGCTGCCCCAGTTTGGTGACACTGCGGCCGTCCTGGTGCCCGCAGGCTGCTCCGGGAAGCACTATCCCAGTTGGGCTGGAGACCAACGCCAGGAGGGCTCATCCCGGGCAAGGGGCACCCCGGCTTGCCCAGAGACTGCAGAGAGGGGCGAGCTCTGCTCGGCCCCAGCAGCTCTCGCGGGGACAAGCTTGGGGCACAGCCTCATGTGCCTTTTCAGGACCAGTGTCTTCCTCTTCCCATGCGGCACTGAAGCCTTTGGCCCGCAGCAGGTGACCCAGTTGCCCAAGCGCGCGGCGGCCGCGCAGCGAGGTGTGCGGGGAGCCCCGGAGAGGCTCAAGTGTCCCTCCTAGAGCAGGGCAGAGCTTCAGCAATGGAGAACCTTGCAGGTGAAGCAGGAATCTGCCCTTTTTATTATGTAAAGATGAAAGGCACAGCGCGTCCTGCCCCCTCTGCAGTACCCCCTGGGCACAGAGCAAATTTAAAACTGCTAATTTGATTTGGAGCGGCAATTAATGAAGAAACAAGGCCTTTCAGCACTAAGTGCTGGGCGACAGCCCATTTCTTCCAGCACTATTAATCTCGAATGAGCACACGCTGGAAGGGGGGCAGGCTGAGCGTGCTGCAGGTGCATGGAAACCTCGAGACGGCTCCAGAGCACACGCAGCAGTTTTGGGTGAACCGGGAGTCTATTGAAGCTACTCTGGTAGCCCGAGCCCCAAAATGACACCCGGGCTGTTGGGACTGAGCTGAGCTTTCTGGCTCCAAGCTCAGGCCTTGCACAGCTCCAGGACCCTCAGCTCTGCTTACGCTGGTGGAGGGCTCACAGTGAGGGGAGAGCTTGTGGCACAAATCTGGCCTGCACGACCAGAGCACCCTCCACAACAGGTTCTTTTTCAAATCTGGCTGTGAAAGGAAATGGTGAAAATGGTTGCCAGGGATTAACCTAAATGGCCTCATTTGGTGCGTTAAAACAGTTCTAGTCGTATGCAGGAATGGCCATTTGCCTAGGAATCAGTAGCTCCGAGATGCCCGTGTGGGAACCGCCCCCGGCATGGCTGCGGGAGACCTTCCCCGATACCCCCTCTCCAAAACGGCTCCTCCGGGCCGGCTCGTGGGCGCTGGGTCTCACGTGAGGCGAGAAGCAGGATCCCCACGTTCCTCGCGGGTGGCTCTGAAGGGCCGGCTCAGAAGCCATCCCGCGTGGCAGAGCCACGAGGCGCCGCGGCCGGAGCACCCTGTGCCGCGGGCTGGGCCCCAGGGGCTGCCCTCCCGTGGGACGCGCAGCACCGGCTCTGCCTCGGGAGCGCTGCTGGGGATCTGGCCCCACTGCTGAGGATCCGGCCCCACTGCTGGGGATCCAGCCCCACTGCCAGAGCCCGACACGCTTGGGTTCTGCCCACCTGCAAAGGGAGCTCGCTCAACACCCAGGCTGGCTGCACCCTCCCCAGGGAAGTGCCAGCTCGGAGCTATGCCCATGTGGCACGAGCGGCGCTTTCAGCAGCGAGGAAGCTGCTTGTGATGGTTCCTCTCGACGCGGGCGCTTTCGCAACGGGCTGCACGGCAGGACGCGAAGGACACGTTACTGCAGAGGGTGCGGGAGGCCGTGGCCGGTGCCGGGGCGGCGCTGGGACTGCTGAGCGCGGCGGTTTACCCGGGGCTGCGGAGCCAGCAGAGCGCCGGGCCAGCCCCGCGCGCCCCGTCCTGCTGAGCTGAGCGGCGGCTCCTGCTGACTCGGCGGCTCCGCGCTGCCAGCGGCCGGCACGGGACACGCGGGCAGCTCGCGGGCCCTGCGCTTTGTCACCGGCGCCGTCACCCCCCGCTCGGCCTGGCAGCCGGCGCTGCCCACGCCCGGCCCACGGCGCAGGGTTGCAAGGGCAGGGGGCTCTGTTGGATAAAGGGATCAATCCGGTGCCTCTGGCCAAGCACCCCCTAATCCCTGCCCTGCTGCCGCAGTGCTGGGGTGGGAGGTGAGACCCGGCCTGCTCGGTGCGTGTCCTGCAGCTGCCCGTGTGTGTGACACCCAGAGAGCTCCGTGGGGCACCCCGAGGTGCCAGCGCGGCTGCCTCTGTCCCTCCTCCACCTGCAGCCCTGTCCCTTCCCGGAGCCCCCAGTGCAGCAAGGGCGGGTGGCAGCTTTGGGTGCATGTCAGGGGACATGGGGACAGGTGGGTGCGCGTGGGGGGCAGCCACGCAGCACTGGGGGGCTGCAAAGGAGCAGGGAGCCATGGTGGGAAGTGGGCATGCAGGGAGGGCCGGCGGTGCCAGGATACAGGTTGCGTGGGTGTGGGGGGCTGCAGTGGGGCGAGCAGCGGGTGGGAGAGGCTGCGGGGCTGCAGGGCTGTGAGGAAGGGCCGGGGGTGCGAGCGGCTGCAGTGGGGCGCGCTCAGGGTGCTGCGAGGGCAGCGCGGCCCTTTCCGCAGCCCTGGCGGCGCTGCCCCCGCTCCGCGCCCGCCCTGCGCCTCCGTGCGCTAAATATAACCAATATAACCAATATAACCAATATAACGGAGTCCTTGTGCGCGGGCACTGCCGGCGGCTCCGCGCCGAGCGGCCCTTCCCGCGCAAGGCCGCCCGAGGCCACCGCCGCCGCAGGCCCCACCGCTGGGGGCACCCTCTGCCCGCGTCTGCCCTGCGGATCCCCAAAAACCCCTGTCCCCGAGGGGCCCAGCTCCCACGTTTGGTGCCCCGGGCTGTGAGACGGGAGCCCTGGCCGTGTCCCCCCTCCCCAGGTAACGTAGAGCGCCCCCAGGCCACAGGTCCCCCCCAGGGCATCGCCAGGCCTCCCGCAGGCCCCGGCAGCTGCGAGTGCCCCGGGCGGGCCGAGCGTGCGGGGCTCCTGCCGGAGCTGCTCCACTTTGGACAAATATTCCCGGGGCAGAGGGAGGGAGCCGGCACCGCGCGGGGGGGCTCTGCCTGACCCACTTTCAGGGGCCCTGCTCCCGCCCGCTGCCTCCCCAGGGCTTCTCCTGCAGCTGCTCTGGCGCTGGCGCCTCCATCCATCCCTGCTGCTGCCTCGTCTTCTGCGCAGGCTCCTCTCGGGAGAGGAAAAGCTGCCGTTTCCCACTGATGAAAGCTGTCCAGAGACGGGTGGTTCAGCCACAGGAGTGTCCAGCAGAGCCCCATGCCCAATCTCTGCCCCTGTGGGACCGGGCCCATTCACTCCCTGCAGTGCCAGCGGATCGGGCAGGGGGTCGGGCTGCAGAGGGGCAGGGGCTCCCGAGCTGCTCGCCGCAGGCTGCACCGCGTGTCCCCATCCGCGCCCAGTGCCGCTCCGGGCGCCCACGCAGCCCGGATCACCGCGTCCCTGGCGCCGATGGGAAGGGCAGCGGTGCCGCCAGGACGGGCACCCCCGGGCTGCCGGGGCAAGCATGGGGCACAAGGAGCGATGTGGGGCTCAGCTGTATGAGGAGGGAAGAGGTGGCAGCGCTGAAGGCCACAGCGGTGCCACGGGCTGCTGAACCGCCCCGTGGTTCCCGCAGCAAATCCCCGGCACCAGGCTGCCCAGCGCAGGGCAGCCAAAGCACGGCGGGAGCCGCGGCCCAGGCCCCGGCCACACCGGCACCGGACACCGGGACATGGCCGGCAGTCACCTCCAGACCCCTCCTTCTTGCCAGGGGCCTTTGGGGGCTCTGATTTTGGGGAGAGCTTGCCCTGGTTTCCCACGCGCTGCAGCCCGGGGACCCGTGCTGGGGTCCAGGCCAGGGCCCAAGGCCCGGCCGGTTCTGGGCACGTTCAGGGCTCAAGGGGGCCTGTCCCGCTCCGCGCTGCCGCCGCGAGTCCCTGGGCAGCCGAGCGGTATTTGTTCGCTTATCTCTAGGTGGGGAAAGGCAAGCAGAGGCGTGCGAGGTGCCGGCACGGGCTGGCACCGCGCAGGGGCTACGTGAGCCCGGGTGCCACCACCAGCACCATCCCCTCTTTGTGTTGCAGCTGGGAGTGAAATACCAGGAGCAGGCTGCGAGCCGGCGCCACGGAGCCTGCGGCACCCCGGGCTCCCGGGCAGCGCGCACGCAGGGCAGCGGGGCTGGCGGGGCGCAGGCGCCGGCGCTCCCGGCCGGGAAGCTCCAGCAGGGCGTTCGGCAGGGCCGCCCGCAGGACGTGGCACCGGAGGCACCCAGCATGGCACGGACGCAGCCAGCTGCAGCACGGATGTGGTTTATATTTGTGATTTGGATGTGATTTCTATAAATCACAGATGTGATTTATATTTGCAGTCTGCATGGCAGAGCTGGGGTGCCCGGGCTGGCGAGGGCAAGTGGGAGCCCCACTCCCCCTGCGCAGCACCACGGCTGTGTCCCTGAGCGAGGGGCATTTCCCGGGCGCCGCTGTTGCCCGCAGGCTCTGTCCATCCTGCCACGCACCCGCCATGGGTCTGGGGAGCCCCAGAGACGCCCGCGCTCCAGGTGCTGCCAATACTGTCCCCGTGGGCCCCGCGGGCAGCCCAAGTCCTCCCTGCTCCTGCGCCGCCTCACCTCGCTCCGGGCTCCCTGACAGCGCAGAGGCTCCCCGGGCTTCGCAGCTCGGATCCCACAGCAGTCATTCCCATGCAGCGGCCCGCTCCCACGGCCCCGGCTACTTGTCGAGGATGAGGAAGAGCAGCACGAGCAGGACGATGGGGAGGAAGATGAGGAGCAGGCTGAGCATCTCGGCGCCCAGCAGCGCGGCCAGCAGGAGCAGGTAGCAGCAGCGGCAGCGGCGCTCGAGGCGGCCCAGCGCGCGGATCAGGCACAGCGGGTAGCGCACGCAGGGCAGGCAGCCGAACATGCGGCTCGTGTGGAAGCGCACCTGGAAGTGGTGCTCCAGGGCGCCCGCGACGCCCGGGCGCCGCGGCGGCAGCGCGGCCGCTCCCGGCACGGCCCGGCCGCGCGCCGGCTGCGCGTGCAGCAGCAGCAGCTCCTCCTGCAGCTTGCAGATCTCCCACTCGAGCATGGGGGTCTTCTGGCGGCACATGGGGCAGCGCACGCGGCCGAACTCGGCGCTGCCGGCCGCCTCCATGATGGCGCGCAGGCAGGCGCTGCACAGCGCGTGGTTGCAGTTCAGCAGCGCCTGCTTGTGCCGCTGCCCGTCGTAGGGCTCCGTGCAGATGGGGCACTCGTCTTGGCCGGCGCCCGCCTGCAAGCAGCGCGTCGCCGCCGCCGCCGCCTCGCTGCCCGACGTCGTGTCGCCCTCGTCGCCGGACAGGCTCAGCGTGGAGCTGGAGGCGCTTTCCAGGCTGGCGGATCCCGCCCGTGCCAGGGACCTCACGCTGCCTCCAGCCTCCGGGGCCGGTGCGGGCAGCTCGGTGGGCGCAGGGCTGCGCGGGCGCCGGGGCACAGCGGGTGCCGCTGGCGGGTGCAGGGACGTGTGCCCGGGCTCTGCGCCCCCCGGCACCGCCGCGCTCTGCTCCCCTGTGCTGCCCTCAGCACCGGCGCAGCCCGGGCGGCCACACGGTGCCACGGGGGCCCCGCGCGCTGCCTCCTGCTCCATGGGGCAGCCGCCTCTCCTGCCCGCTGCCCCTCGGGGGTGGGAGCTGCTCAGAGGGCAGGAGGTGGCACCCAGCGCCGCTCGCCCTGGCATTTAAAGGCACCAGTGTCCGCCGGGACTCCCGCCATCCCTTCGGCGCTGCCTCGCACCATCTCCAATGCCGGAGCGGGGTCGGGAGGCCCCGCGGCGCTGGCCCACGTCCCTCAGCAAGGTGCCACCCCACGTGCGGCATCGCCACGAGCACCTGGCAGCAGCTCCATTGTCCTCCTGCTCCTGCTCCTCGCCGCCGCGGTGCGAAGGCTGCGACGTGCCGGGCGATGCCGCAGGCCGGGGCCGGGAGCTCCTGCCGGGGCCGAGCCCTGTCCGACCCGTCTGGTTTGTCCGTTCGGGAAGCAGCTCGAGTGCCAGCGGCGGCCGGGGCGGCCTGCCCAATCCCGCGGGAGCCGGGGAGGAGCCGGTCCCGCTCCTGCCCCTTCCACCCGCCCCTGGGCACCTGCCAGGGGTGCTGGGAGTGCTGCCCTCGCTGCACGCAGCGCCCTGCCGGGAACGACACCCTCCGCAGGGTGCTCGGGTGCACAGATGCTCCGGGGGTGGCCCCAGGACAGGCCACTCGCTGAACCTTCCCGCGCGCAGCCCGGTGCCTCTCGGCCCTGCCTGCCCCGTCGCTCCCATTCCGCGGCTTCCTCACCCGAGGGGCAGACTGGGGGGATCAGCTTTGGAGGGGGGACATTTCTCCCCCATCTCCCTCCCGGGCTGGGTGATCTTTGCCCCGCTCGGTGCCCTCGGCCGCGTGGAGCCCTCTGCGAGGTGGGCACGGCTTGGGCTGCACCGGCGTGCAGGGCACCTCGGCAGCACCATGGGCACTAACACGGCTCGGTGCAGCCGCACCCCAGCCCCGCACCAGCCCTGGAGCAACCAGGCCCAGCTCCGTGTACAGGGGGGTGACGGCCCTGTCGAGGCCCCGACGTGGCTGCAGGGTGCAGGGGCAGCCAAGGGCCCCGTCCCGTTGCTGCCAGCGCCGCAGCCCCCGCAACGCCCAGAGCGCCCTCCCCTCGCACGGGCCCAGAGACCACTCCAGCCGGCGGGGCACTGCCCTCCCTGCCCCTGCTGCCTCCGGGACTGCCCCAGCTGACTCACACCAGGGCCCTAATTGCTGTTTACAGAGCTGGGCAGCACTGGGGGAGGCGGCAGCGCCAGCACCGCACGGCAGGAGCTGCAGGACGGGCCAGCAGCTCCCAGCTCTGCAGGACAGCGCAGGGAATGGGATAGCGGGCTCCGCTTGGAGCCGACTCGAGCAGGGAACGGGCAGCTGAGCTGATGGGGGCAGCCTCCCTGCCTCCCTCCATCCCTCCCCGATGGCCTCGGTGACTGCAGACAGGGGCAACAGGTCTGGCAAGGCCGTCTCCCACAGCCAGAGCTGCCGCTGCTGACTAATGTCCGGGTGGAGATTCCCCAGTAACAGCTGATTTCCTCTAGGTCCTACCATAAACAAAGGCCACTGCCAGAGCCATCGCTCCAGCAGCACCCGCGGGCGCTGCTCACCCAGGGCAGGGGCCCTGGGACGTGGAGCACCCAGGAAGGCAGCTCAAGAACCAGCCACCAGCACCTGCGGAGGCCTGCGGGCTCTGCTCTGGCTCAGCCAGGACGTGGGGAGAGCGCTGCGATCCGCATTGAAGCTGGGCTTGCTGGGCCTCCCTCTCCCACCTCCATCACCCCCAGTTCCTGGGGAAAGCTTCCAGCCCGGGCTAGGAGGGCAGGGATGAGGGCAGGCGGTGTTGGCACTGGCCCCTTGGCACACAGCGACCTCGCGGGCCCCGTGGCCTCGGTGGCTGTGGCAGCAGCACGAGCTGCGCTGCTTATGAGCGCGGGCGGCAGCACCCGGGTGAGCCCGGCAGGGTGATGGGTCTGCTGGGCGGGGACGCGAGGGGGACCCCGGCCCAGCACCCACAGGGAAGGGCTGGCTGGACAAACCTGTCCCGTCTGCCAGGCCTGCACCCCGTGTAACCCCGGCCCAAGGACGATGCTCGAGGCAGAGCGTTTTGCTGGCTCCTTTATTCAGGCTCAGGCTCTTCCATGCAGCTCGCAGGGAGCGGGAAGCCAGGATTATGACCACGTTTCCGACTGGAAGCGCTGGGACCGTTCCAGGGCTGTGAAATACTCCTCGGCTTCCGAGGCCGAGAGGCCTCCTTCCGACTGCAGCACCCACTGCAGGGCCTCGGCCACTGCTGCCGGCATCTGCTGGGCGTTCCTGCAAGACCAAGCAAGCGCCGCGATGCAGAGGCAGGGCAAGCTGCAAAGCGGGGGCCCCGGCCGCACCCCCAGCGCTCCGCGGAGCAGAGCTGCCTCTGCTGCCTGCCCCAGGAGCAGGGTGAGCAGCTACTCCCACCCGAAGCCATGGCTGCAGGGCCAGGGCAAGGCGGGAGAGCTGGGGAGCTCGCCCGGCAGCTCCTGCCCCTCGGTGCTCCCCCAGCACAAGATCGTTGGGGGGGACACGGGCAGCGACTCCAAATAGGCAACACTCACGAGGCAGAATTCATCCGCGGGAGGGCAGGAAACAATCCTGTCAGCCCACGGGAAATGTTCACTGGAAAGCATGCCTGGTCCTGAGCTGGATACAGAAGACTGCTGGGAAGGAGCAGGTCGAGAATACACGCACTTCAGCCCATCCAAAGGCCTCCTCTTAGTATTAAAGAATCACAGAACCCTTAAGGTTGGACAGGACCTCTAGAGATCACCCAGTCCAACCCACTGCAGATGCAGGGTCACCCAGAGCTCGGGGCACAGGCTGTTTCCAAGCAGGTTTGGAAGATCCCCACAGAAGGAGACTCCACAGCCTCCCTGGGCAGCCTGTGCCAGGGCTCTGACATTGTCACTGCCAACACATTTCCCTTAAGTTCTTGTGGAACTTTTGGGGCTCCAGCTTGTGGCCATTTCCTCTAGTTCTATCTGTGGCCACCACTGAAAAGAGGCCGGTCCCTTCTCCTCACTGCCTCCCTTGAGGTATTTATAGACACTGATCAGGTGCCCCCTCAGCCTTCTCTTCTCCAGGCTGAACAGGCCCAGCTCCCTCAGCCTTTCCTCATAGGGCAGATGTTC
>JAVCKT010018589.1:0-15113 GCA_032273925.1 Rhynchotus rufescens | reverse complement strand
AAGCCGGCGCTGCGGGAAGCGCCCGGCCCGGCTCCCACCCCTTCTCCTTCTCCCACGCAGGATTCGAACTAAAACTTGGCAAAAAGCGTCTTGGAGGGACGCGCGGTGAGGCCGGCGGCACCGGGGTGTCCCAAGGCGCCGCCGGAGCTGGTGAGGGAGCCCAGGGCTCTGCCCGAGGTGCCGGGCGCTTCCCTGAGCTCTCGTGGTCCCCGAGCACCCAGTGCCCCAGCGGCTGCCCAGGGACGGCCCCGGGGCTGCCGGGATTCCCTACGGCCCCAGGGCTGCCGGGATTCCCTAGGGTCCTTCCCGTGTTCCCGTGGAGCCCTTCCCGCAGCCGCTCTCCGGGAGGGTGGGAACGCCAGGCCGAGTCTTGCTCCACAATTGGGGTTAGTGTTTGCGCTGGGAGACCCCCCGGGCCGGGGCAAACGATTCCCGGCTGGATCCTGCACTACGGAACCCTGCGCCCATCCCGCCCCGGAGCCGCTCCGCCCGGGAAGGACAGCGGGACGTGGCGCAGAGCTCAGCCCCACCGGGGAGCTAGGCCCGGTTTCCCAGGCCTTGAGCCAGGCTTTGGCTGCCGGCACCCGCAGGGGCTCTCGTGGCTGCCGCGTTTGGCTCGCGCCGCGGTGCCGGGAGCGCCGCGGTGCCGCCGCCTCGCTCCTCCAACTCCCACCTTAGCCATTGGCAATCATCATTTTTTCTTTTTTGAACTTGCAGTTTGGTTCTGGTCACTATTTTACTACCAAATCGCTACCCAGCTGGAACCTTCTCCCTCATTCCCTCCCATGGGGCAGAGCAATCGGCCCCAATTCTGGAAATGATCGGGACCGTATCCGGACCGCGACCCGGTGGGACCCGCCTCGCGCTCCGCTCCCCAGCTCCGAGCCCCGGGGCCCAGCTCCGGTGCTGACCAATGTGGTTCAAAACTCCCCTTCCTCCAGCACCCCAACCCCAACCGAGAATGTCACTGTTAAAAACGCACCCCCCAACCCAGAATTTTTGTTTGTTTTTCAATTTTACCCCCTCTCATACGGCCCCTGCTCAGGAGCAGTCCCGCTCTGCTAACCCGCCTGCAATTTTGGAGATTTTAAGGTCTATTCGAATGCAGCGTTTAGTGTTAAGCCCTGGGCGCAGTTTAGGTGGCGGGGGGCGCCGCGCGGGGCCCAGCTATAGGGCGGCTATAGGATGGTACACGGCTTTTTGTCCTTGAAGGGGTTCTCCGAGGCGGGCACTCCAACCAGCAGCGGGTCGTTCCTGGCATGTTGCTCACAGTAATTCATTAGCTCCGAAGACGCTTTGGAGACCTAAACGGTCCGAGAAAGAGCAAGGTTAAGGAGGAGGGCTCGGGCTGCCCGCACGGCACCCGAGGGACAGGATTTTGGAGAACGTCCTGGGAGGAAAACGCGGAGCGCTCGGCTTTTCGCAACAGAAACTTCCCGGGGATGGTCAGAAATCAAAAGGGGAAATGAATATGGGAAAAAAAAAAGCTAAGATCTGACATTAGTGATGAGCATGGGAAAAACTCTCGGCGAGAGATTAAAAAAGATATTCTTGTTCTCATTTTTAAAGGCTTTGGGATGAAAAGGAAAGAACAAAAACGCTTTCTTGGAAGCAACCGCCCTCTGATGTTAAAAGTGGACTTTTGAAACCATTAGAAACTATTACTTAAGGCTCTGCTTATTTTAGTTCAAAGGCCCATTCTGGGAAGTGGGCACCCGCGCGGGGCGGGCGCGGGGCGAGGGAAGCGGCCGCGCTCCGGAGCGGGAGCCCGGGAAGAGGCGGCGCCGGGAGCCCCCGGAGCCTCCGGAGCCGCCGCGCTCCGAGGAAACGGCTCCCTGGACGCCGGGAGCCCCACGCCGGCCGTGCGGCCCCGTGCGGAGCTCGCGGGACGCCCGCACCCCGAGCCCCGCACATGCTCTGCACCAGCCTGCACAAAAAGGCTCTGCACAATTTGCATTTCTTTTTTCTTTTTTTTTTTTTAACACTTGCAAAGTTATGAAATTTTTCAGCCACAAAGCAGCAGCGCTGCTGGGAAGCACTGGGAAGCACACTGGGAAGCAGCAGCGCTGGGGACCAAACCACCGTTCTCTGCAGCTTTGGGCAAACCCCTTAGCCAGCTCTTTGAGAGGCACCTGGGGCTTCCTGCACCCTTTCCTGCTGGGATTGTAGCCGGGTCGGAGCATCCCGGCTTTACGATGTGCGCTGCCTTCGGCCACACGCTGCTCGGGACCCGGCACCGGGACACAGTCATTCCTAGGAGTGACTCTGCGGGGGAAGACCTGTAATTTACTGTGTTTTTCCTAAAACGGCCCCTCTGACGGGGGCATCGCTGGAGTCTGGAAACTGGTGGCCCTAAAAACAGCTACGAAACCTCAGGCTGGTTTAAAAAACAAAAAGATACTGAAAGCAGCAGCAGCTCCTCCTGCACCTCAGCACCGGAGCTGAGGAAGCGCTCGTCGCTGCAGATGTAGCACGGACTGAGAGTCAAAGAAAAAGCATAAAATATCCAATTGCAGAATAACAGGGGACTTAATGCCTACTTATTTAATAGGCATTGCTGTGTGTAGAGTGCAGCTGGCACCCTGGAAGCTGCTGAGGTGACGGGTCTGCCCTCGGCCCACGCAGGGGACACCCGAAGCCCCTTCCCGCTCACCTTGATCCGCTCGATGCCGGCTTCGATGCGGAGCTGCTCCACCAGCTTGCGGGCCTGGGCAATGTTGTTAGTGGTTGACATTGTCGGCCATCGGTTCTAGGCCCCAGCACTGGAGAAGGCTGGAAAACAGGAGCAGGGACACGGAGAGGTTGGCACCGCGCCCGGGAGGGACCGCTCGGTGCCCGCCTCCGGAGCCGGCCACGCGCGAGGGCTTCCATGAGCTCCGCGGGGACACCGGCTCGCCGCGAGTTCCCCTTTCCTTGAACAACCCCCTGGTGCCACTTTCCGGCTCTTTCTTTCAAAATTAAGATGAAAATTATGACGCTTAAGACGAAGCCCTGCTCGCTGGCTCCACGGGAAGTGAAACGCAGCCGGGAGCCTCCGCCTTGGGAAGAGAGACGTTTCCAGCTGGTGGAAGTCGCCGGGCGCGGGGAGCGTCTCCCGGGCCGAGCGTCTCCCGGGCTCCTCGGCCTATCCAAGGAAAAGCACGGGAGGACGGAGGCTGATGGCGAGGAGGAGGGGACCATCGGGATGAGCTGTGCACCAAACCCTCAGCTCAGGAAAACAGCACCAGGACCTGCTCCTGGATCGCGCTGCTTCTCTAGATAAAAGTGCATTAAAAAGCATTTAAAGGACTACAATAAATACTATAAATAAGATTTCTTGTATTCACAGTGCCCTTATATGGCCAGAAACAAGCTCTTTTTGGTGCCTGCACACTCACGCTGCGCTGCTTTGCACGTCCAGCACTTGGCATCTGTTCTGCACAACCCTGAAGTCAAACCAAGACCCAAGACTCCGGGGCAGAGCAGATCCCTGCCTCTCCTGCACAGTTTTCCTTATTCCTACGGCCACTTCTCAAGCACCCCGGAGGCTGCGAACGCGAAGCCTTTGGCTGCTTGTGGAGAAAGAAATCCCAGCTGTGGATGAGAGCCCTGGAGCAGAGCGCGGCCGGGCCAGCGCGCCGCGACCCAGCACGTCCCCGGGGTGCCCGCGGCTCCTGGGGTCCCTCGCCTTGCAGCTGCCCTTCACCATCCCAGCGGGACGGCCGGCCTGCTCCGGGATACTGCAACAGAGCTGGAATCACGAGGGCGAAACTGCCCCGCGGTAGCACGTGTGCTGGGAACGCCGGCCTGTCCCGGCACGACCGCGCGCTCCGGCCGCGCTCCGGCCGCGCTCCGGCCGCGCTCCGGCCGCGCTCGTGCTGGGAAGCCGCCCGGGCTCCTTCCCGCAGCCGGTGGCGCCCGCCCGCAGCAGGAAGCGTTACAGCAGGAAACAAATATGCGCCGCGGCCTCCGGTGCCTGCATTCCTGCCATAGCTGCCATAGCTGGCGCAGCCGCTCCGCGCGGGCCGAGCAAACAGGCGGCCGCCGCGGCCCCCGCCGCTGCTCCCCCGATAAACACGGCTCCGAGGCGGGGGTTTGCAGATGTCCCCGCGCTCGAGTGCCGGGGAAAGCACGCGAGGAATGCAGCTCGGCACGGCATGCGGCTGCGGGGGAGCATCCGGAGCCCGTTCCCAAGGAGCTGCGGGAATTCCCTGCCTGAAGAAGGAGCTGCAGGGGTTGGGGACGGGAAAGCAGCGTCCCCTCCGAGGCACCGCGGCAGAGCTGCATTTGCTGCAGTGAAATGTGTGCGCCTGGGGCACAAAGCACATGCACGTGGTGCATGAAGCACATGTGCCGGGTGCATGAATTGCATGCACCCCAGTGCACGAAGGACGTGCATCCCCCGTGAATTGCATGCACCCTGTGCATGAAGTGCACGCATCTGGTGCACGAAGTGCATGCTCTGGGTACACAAAGCACATGCTCCAAGTGCACAAAGTGCATGGATCCAGTGCATGAAGCGCATGGACCCAGTGTACGAAGTGCATGCTCTGGGTACATGAATTACACGCACTCAGTGCACAAAGCACATGCACACAGTGTACGAAGCACATGCACCTGGTGCACAGAGTGCACGCATCCTGTGCACAAAGCACACGCTGCAGGCGCATGGAGCACCAACACCGGGTGCACAAAGCACATACACACAGGGTGCACAAAGCACATTCACCCCATACTCGAAGGGCACATGCCTGGCGCATGAATGCATGCACCCGGTGCACGGAGCGCAAACACTGGGTGCACAAAGCACATGCACCCCGTGCATGAAGTGCACACACTTGGTGCATGAAGGGCGCACACTTGGTGCACAAAGCGCAGGTAACCAGTGCACGAAGCGCAGGCACCTGGTGCACGATGCACGGGCACCCTGTGCCCGATATTCACGCACCCGGTGCATGATGCACGGGCACCCTGTGCCCGATGTGCACACACCTGGTGCACGATGCACGGGCACCCTGTGCCCGATGTGCACGCACCCGGTGCATGATGCACAGGCACCCTGTGCCCGATGTGCACGCACCCGGTGCACGATGCACAGGCACCCTGTGCCCGATGTGCACGCACCCGGTGCACAATGCATGGGCACCCTGTGCCCGATGTGCACGCACCCGGTGCACGATGCACGGGCACCCTGCGCGCTGGCCACGGCGGCGCAGCGCACCTGAGCGTCCTCCTGCGCGCTACAGCACAAACAGCCGAGGCCTCGCGCTGCCGAGCGGCTCCGGTTACGTGTCCTTGGACACCCCGGCGCTTTCGCCTGTCCAACGCGAGCCTGGCTCCCCCAATCCCGCTCCCGCGGGCACTCCGGAGCCTGCGGGCGCGGGGCCGGAGCGGCGGGGCCGGAGCGGCCGGCCCTGCTCTTGGACATGAGCTCACGTTTTTCCGGAGCACAAAGCGGCTGTTGCGGCGCTCCCGGTTACTCCTTGTCTGCGCACAACAAAGCCGGCTCCACTTTTCTTTTACACTTCCTGCAGCAGCAGCTTAGCAGCTCAATGAGCTATTGAAATTTTCCCCGAGTGCAGCATTTTTTTTTTTTTTAATTATTATTGATTTATTTTTTTAACCGTTTCTCCCGCTTTCTGTGGCGCGGGGCTCAGTGGGGCAGGTGCAGCGGGGCCGGCACCCGGCGCGCGCAGAGGTGCCCGGTCCCTGCACGGTGGCACAGTGCCACGTGCCCGGAGCCGCCTCCACGCGGGCTGCCTCATTCCCAGCACCCTTTCCACAGCAGCCGGAGCTCCCGGCGTGGAGCGAGCGCATGCAGAGGTGCCCGGTGCTCCCGTAGGTCTATCCGAGGTCCGGCCGGAGCCCTGGCCCTCCCCGGATAAATCCCAGCTAATCCCAACAGGCTGCAGCCCGGCCGTGCATTTCGAGATCTATGAAGCACAGAATCACTATGGTTGGAAAAGACCTTCAGATCATCCTTCCTTTCCCGCTGCTAGCGGATCCAGGTGGATGCTCCGGTGGGTTTTCCCAGAGTGACCTCCAAGTCACGGCGGCCCTGCTTTGCTTTCGGTCCAGCTAGTTTGGCCTCTCTCAGCAAAGCAGGAAAGGTCTCAAAGCGGGGACGTTGTGGCTAAAAGGGATGGTGAAGTGTAGGGACAACCATATGAAGCTGCTGCAGAGAGCAATCAGAGCAAGGCCGCTTCTCACCTGCGAGATGCTTCAAATAAAAGCAAGAAAACAGAATTTACTCCGGTTTACGTGCTGATTTCAGGTTTGCAAGGCTCCTTCAAAGCAGTTTTTCTCTGCCTGCCGACACCGAGCCGGGCACACGCACAGTGCACGTTGCACAGCAGCCCCGTGCAGGTGGTGGCGAGGCCTTAAGTCCTGCCTAGGCATCCGTGGCATCCTCCAAACCAGGGCCTAGGAGGAGGAACACTGATATTTTAGGAACAGCTTGATCTGCCCTTGCACCTCCTGCAAGGAAGCACACGGCTCGCTCTACTACCCGGCAGCAGAAACACAGTGACCCCAAAGTATCAAAAACCCGTTTTTTGCACAAAGGTGACAGGGGGGATGAGACTTTTTTCAATTTTGCTGTCAAATTGCTTTTTTTTTCCCCATATGCAACAGTTTCAGAAACGAACAGGGATAAGCGTTCATGCCTTAGAATGCAGAAATTACCCCGACATAAAAGCAATTCAAACACAGCTTCCGTCTGCATTTATGGCCCAAAAAGGGCTCCTGATTTCAGCGGGCAGCCTGAGGACTAAATCTGCACCTCCTGGCTAGAGCACCGTGGGCTCTGTCCCTGTCTGCGAGGCCTTGAGAGCCCCACGCACAGCTTTATGAAGCGCATAAAGACCAAGCAGGAAGCCGGGCTGCAGCGGCACAAGGGAGGATTAAGTTATAGAAGGAGATAAAAGAAGGGGAAGTTTAGGCTGAGTATAACCAAGCTTCCTGAGAAACTTCCATAGCTGCACAGATCTAAGCTGGGAAATGCCCCAAGCATCAGCACCCAAGGCATCCGAAACAGGCAGGGGAAGTTGAACAGCCCGGGAGGGGTTTCATACCCTGCTTTTCTGAGCGTGCAAAGGGTTATTTTGAGTAAAGAGAAACGTTTATTAATTGGCCTTGCGTGCGCGGGTCATCGTTTTGGGAGACTAGGAGATTTCAGGGCGTCACTCCCGATAAAGCTGAGGAGCTTCAGCCGCTTCCACGTTG
This sequence comes from Rhynchotus rufescens, assembly GCA_032273925.1. NCBI lineage: Eukaryota > Metazoa > Chordata > Aves > Tinamiformes > Tinamidae > Rhynchotus > Rhynchotus rufescens. The sequence continues at coordinate 7,910 of JAVCKT010018589.1, read as the reverse complement.
CCCTCCCGGCTCCGTGTCTCCTGTGCTGGGGCGGGAAGGGTCTGTGAAAGCCCCCGAGGTTTCCACCAAGAAGCGAATGCCCAAAGAGGGGGGAGGCTCCGAGCGAAGCAGCCCCAGGCCCCTGCCTCTCCTCCACAGCCTAAACCCGGCGCTGACGGGAACGCTGCACAGAGGCGATTCTGGTTTCAGGCTGCAGGCAGAGAAACCGGGAGGATTTGCATTATTATCCAAATTACCTGGATTTGCACATGGATAAATGGGAGCTGAGCAGACGTGGGTGCAGGCGAGCGGTGCCCAGGCAGACCCTGCTGCAGGAATCCCCACACTGTTTGTTATCCAATGAAGAAGATTTGCAGTCTCCCATTTATTTTGCATCTCCCCAAAACAGCACCATTTAGGAAGAAACTCAGCCATGCGGATTTGAGGAGGATTAGAGGAGAGCCCTAACACCACTAAAATAAGAAGTCAGAGCAAATACTGCGAGGAATACACTTTATTAGGGCATTATGCTTACTATAGCTTCTATGGACAAAGGATAGTGGGCCTTTTGCAGGGCCTTGGAGAATAATTATAGCAATAAGCCCAGGCGAGAATGTTTATTGGAAGCTCACCGAGCCCTGTACGAAGGGGATGGAAAGGCCAAGGGGGCTGGTTTCAAGCGAGTTCAAGTTTTCATTGTGGAAAGAGCGTTTGGGGGGAATTACATCAGAACCACAAGCTACAATATCCTCCTTGTGTGGCAGGCCCTGCTTGCACACTCAGTGCTGCTTGGGAAGACAGGGAGCCGGGTAAATAATCGGAGTAAGGCAGCCACTAAGCGCCTTCCCAGCACAATATGCCCCTAGGCTGCCCTAGAAAAAACGTTAGGAAAAAGAAACAGGGTTTGTTGATTACATTGACTGGGGCTATTATACACATATGCATTCAAATGGCATTTCGAAGTAGCTAAAAATAGTTTTCCAGCCCCCGTTAAAGCAAATTGTTAGTAATTTACCCCTGTTTTATTGTTTGCAAGCAGTGTGCAGGGAAGCCCCTGGGGCCGAACACCCCGATCCGGGCGGCATCGCCGCGCCCCGAAGCATGACCCGCTGCGGGAGGGGGCATATGGACAGGCACATACATGTGTGTGCACACGCGTGCACGCACACATAGGTATATATGCAAATATACACCCCTACCTGCTCTGGCGGGCGCATCTACAGCCTGAAGACTTGGAGTGGCCTCGAGCCTCCTCACTGCCCTGGGGCCCCTGCGGAGACCCGCCGGGCACTGGGACCATGAGCTGCGGCCACCGGGCGCTCGGGGACAAGCTGGCGCTCGGGGCCACGCGCTGCCCGCGTCACTCTTGCTTGCTGACCTCCGGACTGCAGCTCCGGGCTCATTGATTTCCGTGCAAACCGTGGAGAGCAGCTCAGGACGAAGTCTCCCCCTTCAGCCCGAGCTCTGCAATGTCTGCAACCGAAGGCGGGAGCAGCCCCATCCCTGGGGGCGGCCGCGGGGACCCCCAGCACGGGGGGGGGCCCAGGACCCCCCAGGCCAGGAGCCCCAGCCCCAGGGAATGGGCCAAGGGCCTCGCCGGGTTCGGCACCGGATCCGGGGTCACTTCAGCCTCATTCCGGGGTCTGCACGACCCGACCCTTTGCAAACATCAAACTTGAAAAAACCCAAAAACTGAGGTTTTGACAAAAATATTTGCTTGAAAGATTGAATACAGGCGGGCAAGCACCCGAGCTCCTTCTGGTTGGTTTCAGAGCTGCTCCGTGCTGCCTACAGCACATCTAAACCAGCCTCCACTGAACACACATCAAGAGCAGCACTTTTTTTTTGGCCGTCACAACATTATTTTGCATGTTTTGTTTTCGGAGAGCATTTTGAAAGCCAGAACATTACCAGAGCCAGAGCATTCTCTGCTCTGACAGTGTTTGCCTGGCGACCAGCAGGGACGAGAAGCTTGGCCCAAGGGCCAGACGACGTTTGCAAAACCACGGCCCATAGAAAGTTTTGCTCTTTTTGCTTTCAGTCTGCCCTGCTTCAAAAACGGGCTGATTTTTGCTGCTTCTGCTTAGGAAAACTGCTCTTCCGAGGTGAAAAAAGAATGGCCTAAAGGTATGAAAGCAGAAGTGTCCACCATGCACCCGATTAAAACGAAACCGTGCATTTCTGTGCTGGATTCCTGGCTGTGCTTTCAGTTGAGTATCTCATAGGAGCCAGACCCCTTGCAAGCACATTTCTTAGCAGAATTTTTAGCACATTTCAACCTAGCAGAGCTTGAAACCTGCCTGACCAGCAGCTGCTGTGACCTGCACAAACACCAGAGAGCTGGTTTTCCAGGTTCACACACACGCTCCTCAGTGAGAGCTGCTCATGGCAATGCTGTCCTCGGCATTAAAACACAGCTTTTGCTAAGGAACAGCCATATGAAAAGGGTAATTCTGCACCCAGCGGTTCTGCTCCGTACACACCTGGGCTGCATCTGCTTGTTTTGCTGCGAGCAGAGCAGCATTTTCTGCATTTTGCAAGCGCTGCCGAGCTCCAGGGACCAGATATTGCAGCTTGCAGGGAGGCGATGGCAAATTCGCCGCGAGCAGGACGCAGCTCCACAACCCCGAGTGCAATTTCTGCTGCTTGCAGCCTGAGTCAGTGAGCAAACCCGCCGGAGCAGGTCGGAGCCGAGCGCTCGGAGCGCCTGCCCAGCTGACGTGCAGCTCGAGCACAGCGTGTTCCCTCTCTGCTCGTCTGAAGGAGCCACCTGCAAGATGCAAACTCCCCGGCGAGCCGCGCGCGAGCAGAGCAACGGGGACTAAAAGGGCCTAGAAGGGACTAAAAACAACGAACTCTCTAGACAGAATGGTGCCATCAGTGAAGCAAGGCAAGCGAGCCCTGAAAAATCCAGCGCCTAGGCGGGTTGTTGCTAAAGACTTGGACATTGCAACATGGATTAAGTAACGCCTGGACTCCACAGCCATGGGCGATGTGGCCAGACAGCAGCTGAAGACTCTGAGCAGTGAGAAAAGGGCAGTTTCCACCACCCTAACCCCGCGAATCCTCCAGCGACCCTGGCCAAAACCAACCCCATCCTGCTCCCGGTAGCATTTCCCGTGCTGGCGACAGCTCCTCGCGGTTATGAGCAAGGAGAGAAGTGATTCAAGGCTGAATTAAGCAACGGCCACGGGCTGCTAATGAGAGGGACACGGAGAATCACAGAATCCCAGAACGTTCAAGGCTGGAAGGGACCTCTAGGGATCATCTAGTCCAACCTTCCTGCTCCAGCAGGGACACCCAGAGCACAGGGTGGCATCCAGGCGGGTTTGGAGACCTCCAAAGAAGGAGCCTCCCCAGCCTCCCTGGGCAGCCTGTGCCAGGGCTCGGGCACCATCACAGTGCAGAGGTTCCTCCTCACCTGGAACTCTGCTGATGCCAAACACTGGTCCCCTGCATTGGATCCCGCTGTGGGATCTGTGTCCCTGCCTGGGGATCCCGCCCGTGCATGGGGCTCCAGCCCCGCTGCGCCCCTGGCTGATCCCACACTACAGGGCTGAGTTTAGAGCTCAGCACGTCGCAGCACGAGGCCTCCTAAAGCCGTCCAGGCCTCTCTGGGGCTCGTGGGACACTGCGTCCCGCAGCGGCCGGCTGCCAAACAGCCCCGTGGCCATCGGGGATGGCTGCATGCCATGTCCTCATGAACACGAGTGACCTTTGGGGACAGCCCCGTCACGTGAGAGCAGCTACTGACGCCTCCTCTGTCCCCAAACAGGCTGCCACGGGAGCAGTCTTGTGACTTTCCCTCGCCAGCTTTTCTAGTCATCTTGTTTTCATTACTGCTGTATCTGCACGGGGCAATATAAAAACACCCAGGAGGAAAGCACAATAGCCCAGCAGAGCAGAGGGCCCCTCCTCGCCCCGTTAAGTCATCTGCTTGCAAGTAAAAACGGAGAGACTTGTTCCCGACGCAGAGCAGGCCACGGCGCGAGCAGCTCGATGACTACCCTGCACTTGTTTCATCCATCAAAGCAATTATACGGAGAGAAAAGGCCAGCATCTGCACGTGACTGCAGCGCCTGTGTGGCTGTTTTCACGCACGCCTGGGTCTTTTGCTAACGCCGATGACTGCAGCATCATGTGAGGCTTTGCAACAGGGAGCAACTCCTACATGGGGGCCTGGAATCCGCGGAGCCGAGGGGGAAAGGAAGCAGAAGGTCCTTTTCTTTTGTGCCTCTTCCAGGAAGTCAAGTGACGCCGGCCTGGCAGCCCTTGAGGCCTCCGCAGCGGCTCCGAAGGGCTCCCGCCTGCAAATAAAGCCGGGAGGCTAAAAAAAGGCCCTTGCAAACTGTGCAAAAGGGCCCTGGTCCTGTGCAAAAGGGCCCTGGATCTGTGCAAAAGGGCCCTGCCTGCGGGCAACCGTCGACCTTTCGCTCGCTATTTTCCATCAGTCTGTGCTAGGAGCTCGAAAACCTTCTAGGGCTTTTCTTAACCTTCCCATTAGCAAAGAGACAAACCCCAAAGCTGCTCAGGCTTCCCTGGAAGTTCGGACAACACGGAGCACCCGGTGCAGCGGCGGGTGCCCCTGCTCTGCCGACGCTGCCCCTGCCGACGCTGCCCCTGCCCCTGCGGGGCCTCGGGCTCCTGCAAGCGGCTCCACTCGCTCCCCTGCCCCGTCACCTGCAGGGATGCTGCAGGCACCAAAGCTGCTCACACGTTCCCCTCGCCAGCTGCCCGGGGCCTTTCTGAACCTGGTCCCAAGTTTAGGCACTAAGGGCTGATCAGACCTGTCCGTGCCAAGTCACTCCACGCTGGTCTCCATGGGCCTAGGCTCGGCCCTGCGTAGCAAAGCCCAGCTCAAGTGCAGGTCCCCGAGGGCTGCAGCGCATGGAGCAGACCCTTGGGACAGCCACGGTAAGACATGGAAACCCAGCCCGAGGTCAGGCAGTCACCGACTTTTCCAAGAAAAAGAGAACAGGCCTCCAAGGGCCGCAGTGCAAACTTACTGTTTTCCTCTGGGCCTGGAATATTCCTGGGAAAACAGGAGAAAAAATCCACATAAATACTCCATGCCAAGTGACCAGAAAAGTCCATTTTTGGCACATACAGGGTGTCCGCAGTGGGAATGTGGGCAATCTCCCTCGCAGGCGCAGTGAGTGCCGCGTCCTGCCGCGCTCGGGCTGCACCGTGCCCAGGCCACAGCGGCCCTGCGGCACCGGCCCGCGGCACCGGCGCTCTCCGGGGAACAGTCCCCACCGAAAGGCCTTGCTTCGGCTCACACAACACACTCAAAGGCACAAAAACCGGGTCATGGAGCTTCTAGAGAGGGTCCAGTGGAGAGCGGCAAAGATGATGAAGGGAAGGGAACATCTCTTGTATGAGGAGAGACTGAGTTGCGCCTGTTCAGCCTGGAGAAGAGAAGGCTGAGAGGGGATCTGAACAACATGGATAAGTTCACGAAGCGGGAATGTGGGGAGGAAGGAGCCAGGCTCTTCTCATCGGTGGCCAGTGCCAGGACAAGGGGCAATGGGTGTAAGTTGAACCCCAGGCAGCTCCATCTCCATGGGAGGAGGAACCTCTGCACTGTGCGGGTGCCCGAGCCCTGGCACAGGCTGCCCAGGGAGGCTGGGGAGTCTCCAGCTCTGGAGGTCTCCAAACCCGCCTGGATGTCGCCCTGTGCCCCGTGCTCTGGGTGTCCCTGCTGGAGCGGGAAGGTTGGACTGGATGAATTTAGAGGTCCCTTCCAACCGTGGATATTCCGGGATTCTGTGGAGTTAATATTGAGACACAAAGGCGGACGCGGGATCGCGCTCTGCCACCCTGCGCACAGGGCACCGGCTCCAGCGCCAAGCAGCTCCCGGCGGCAGGGCTCGTGTTGGCGCCGGCCCTGCGCTGCTCCCGGGCCTCCGCCGGAGCCGCCCGCGCACGGCAGCTCCACGTGCCCCAACGCAGAGCCCAAAGGTGGAGGAAAACTGGCAAACCTCCGCAGCCACGAGGGAACCCCGGCTGGAACAAGCGACGGCCCCGAACACCGGATCCAACGTGATCCTCTGGCTGCCCCTTTTATGGCAGCGAGCAGTAGGGGACAGGCAACAGGAAATTCATATCTCATGATAAGCTCATTTCCAGCGGGATTAGTGGAATTTTACCAGTTTAGCCGCTCATTTACACAGATGCAGCTCTGCTCGTATCGCTCATGAGACGCGGCGCTGCTGGCCGCCCCGCCGCAGCGCGGCACGAGGAACCCCAGCCCCGGCCCACAGGCAGTTTATGGGATTTGGCTGTTAAATCACTGCTGCTGCAGCCCTTTCAGCACCCTGCTGCAACTCGGCTTTGTAAAAATGAAGAGGTTCTGCTGCTAACCACAGGCCAGGCCCAGCTCAGCCGTGCAGCCCGCAGGGAATGCTGCTCCCGGAGGAAAACCTGGTGCTGGTGGCACTGCGGCTCCGCGGGGCCTCATCCTCACTGGAAAATATTAGATGGCAAAACTGGCAAAAGCCACCTCTGGAATTAGAGCAAGTGCGGTGGAAAAGCTCCAGTGACTCTCAGCTTTGGGAAAAGCAAAGCCTTTTGCTTTTAAAATGGCTCGGGAGCCGGGTCCAGGTTAGCTGTGGGCCCAGCTTCCCGGGCCTGCGGTTTAAGGGAATTTTGCTGGATCCACATCTGTACCACCAGCGTCTCTATCTGACAGGAAGGAGCTGCCGCCAGCTGTGCTGATACTGAGGAACCCCCACGGAGCAGCTTTATCCATGAAAATACTGCTTCTTGGCGGAGCAAGCCTAGATCTCATCCTAGATGCACATCCTATAGCACGGTAATGCATAAAATGCACTTAAAAAAATACAATCTCGCTCGTTTTATTATGGCTTTCACCTTAAAAAGCACGATATGAGGTGGGAAGTGATGCAGCCTCCAGGTTAGACAGCAGGCTACGTGTGTGTCCGTGAGCACGAGACAGCAAACACCGAAAGGAAAATATATGATACAACCCAGAAAGAAAACCCCCCAGCAGCCGGTTAAGCACCGGGTTTATTTTTCTGGTTTACCCACGAGTCTTGTTTGCAAGCCAGCCACGGGGACGGGTCAGCCCTGCCAGGGACACGGGACCGGGTCTCTAGAGGCCGATTATGAAGCTTCTGAAAGAAAGGGGCGAAATACAACCAAAATATTTGTAAAACGTAATGGGATTTTTTTTTTTTTCCACCGCCAGTGCAGAATGTTTTTCAGGCATCTGGCCAGCACCGCTTCAAAGAGCAGAAAAGCATGTGGTTTTCAGCCGGCTTTGTGCTGCGCTCTGAAAGCAGGGAGCGCGGCGCTCGGCGAGGCGGCCCGGCAGCCGTCACTTTGATGCAGGGAACCGACGTCACGGGCTGCGTGACGGCCGGCGCCGCCGGGGAAGCCTCCGCCGGCACCTCCCTCCCACGCGGCCCCGGAGGAGGCTCCGATCCCGAGACAGCCAGCGAAAGGCCAGGGCTGAGTCACGGGCAGCTCCCGCGCGCAGGGGCGGCGCGGCCCCGAGGATGCCCACGGGCGAGGGACGCGGGAGGCAAGGCAGGAACAGCGAGGCTTTGACGGCGGCCCTCGCAGCATCCTCCTGGGCAGGCTCCGAAGGTGCCGGAGAGATGAGTGCATGGGGAGGTGCATTAGGAATTGGCTCGATGGCAGGGCGCACAGCGGGGTGGTCAGTGGCCCGGAGTCCAGCAGGAGACCCACAGAATCAGCAAATCCCAGAATGTTCAAGGTTGGAAGGGACCTCTAGAGACAATGCAGTCCAACCTTCCTGCTCCTGCAGGGACACCCAGAGCACGGGGCACAGGGCGGCATCCAGGTGGGTTTGGAGACCTCCAGAGCAGGAGACTCCCTGGGCAGCCTGTGCCAGGGCTCGGGCACCCTCACAGTGCAGAGGTTCCTCCTCTCCTGGAGCTGGAGCT
>JAVCKT010018588.1:0-11673 GCA_032273925.1 Rhynchotus rufescens | reverse complement strand
CTCTTTCCAACAGTTGCTTAAACATTTCCCACTTTTCCCCTAGTAGCTTTCCCACAGTTAGCTGAAATCCATTTGAAAGTAGTTTCCACTTCTTTCAAAGTCAGCTACTTCATTTCTCTTACTCCTCCTAGTAATATTCTGTGCTCACTCTTGAAATTGTTCAGCCATTTTATCTTGATCTTATATATTTTTATACCTATATGTAAGTACACACAGATACACACTTATTTACTATGTTTACTTTTTTCCCTCTCTCTCTCTCTGTTCCTTTCTCAGCTTCCAAACTGCTTATAGCCTTCTGTTTCATCCTTGTGTCTTTTAGTGTTTTGGGTTTTTTTTTCAATTCCTTGGGCTGATTTTTTTCCTCAAACAAAGCCATTTGTGGGATGGAGACACGTATGATGTGAGGCATATGTCCTGTCCTCAGGGACATCTGACCAGTTGGACATCTGGGTGTGAATTCTGGCACAGCCCAGCCCAGATGTTTTGGTGGTGTGCAGGACAGTGAGAACGGAGTGATATTAAGTAAGAGGAGACAGGATATAAACAGAAAATGCTGGATCCCTTTTCTTAAGCTGTTGAGTTCGGCACTGAAGCAGCATTTTGGAGCAGAGGCCTGAGAAAATAGCTGCCCAGTGGGCCGTGTGTCTTGAAAACTGATTCCCTGATTACACATCATTATGAAACTGTAGCTTTCCCCTCATCCCAGAGTTTAAGTTTCTGGAACTTTAAGAAGTCAATCGAAGTAGTAACAGCACTCAGTGTAAGAACTGCAAAAGCATTAGCATTAGCAAAAGTCAGCCCTTTAAAAATCCTTGGGCCTAATTCAGAGCTATGTGGCTCTGGTTTTCTACTGGTTCCGATCCAATGATTTCACTGGCATAAAAGAGGATGAATCAGGCACTCTAAATACTGGTTGTTAAACTACTTGCATAGGAAGACTAACTGGAGTAGAGGTGTGAGCTGACATGGGTAAGGCTTTTCTATTCTTTTACTCATTCTTGAAGGCCATCCATGGCAAAGGGCATATCCTGTGTAGTGCAGAGTGTCTCAAAGCTGAAGGCTGTGTGGGCTAGCTCTCCAGCTGGTTTTAACTGGCACAGCTCCCATGAAATCAAGTTCTAATTTGTGGAGCAAGTCCAGATCAGACCAGCTGAGAAACCTGGTCACTGGGTGAAACTCCCAAACTCATTACATTTGTTTATTTTCTCCACCCAGATAGTTCCTCCAACCTAGTTTTATTCCACATGACTACTTTACTGCACATTTCTTTTGAAATCCAGGCTCCAGTGAGTTCTTTCTCATTAACTTTGAAGTGCTGACATGAGAACCAGTGGGGTGTAAATGCAGCACCTCCAAATGCCATGTGAAAACCTGAGCATGCTTATGCAAACTGCATATGCCTGCCTGAGTAACTTGAATGAAACGCTGGATTAAAAATGGAATAGAAGATGCTAGGTCTGAGCAAAGGAAAAGATCAAACATCACTTTCAGCACAGGCCATGCACCAAGGTATAAGTCTTTGGAGGGAGCAGAGGCAAGATTGACTAACTGAAATAATTCACTTTTCACATAAAACCAAAAGATACATGTTTTATTTTGGGGCAGATTTTTTTTGATGAGGCAAATAACAGAACATGGTCATGGAGAAATGCATGTCTGAAGGGTGTGTGTATGTGTACCATAGTATTTAGTGTATTGTAAGTATTAATGAGTTGTCCTGAAATGAGGTAGGGGCTAGAGCTTTTGGAGCAAGAGGCATTTTGAAAGAGCTGCTCTACACAACAATAACTGCAGTCTTCAAGCTAAACAGGGATATTTTATAATAATATCAGTAGGTATTTAAAATCCTTAAGGATTTTTGTTTATATGAAGTTCTATGGTTTATTCTTCCTTTTTTTAAAGTAGCACAGCAATGTGCTTTTATGAAAAAAAAATAATGTCAACAGAAGACCAAAGAGCCCTTGCCTGTGAAACATCTGTGCTAAGAAGCCACTTGAAAAGTAACCAATCAGTAGCACAATCAGAAAACATCTGTGAAGTTCTGGGAGGAATATTAGCAATGCGAGGAGACGAGGAAGGACAAGGGAGGTTGGAGGTAGATCAGGGACAGCACCTCTGTTACCTCTTTCATGCTTGCATCTGTATTTAGTGTTGAGGAGGCTGATAAGCATCTTTGCGCTCCCCTGGGTGCCGTGCAGCTTCCTGGCCTAGCTCGGGCAGTGCGAGGATGAGGTTGGGAAGGAGGGAGGGCAGTGTGTAAATGGGGCATGTATGTGTGTGTGTTGAGCCTTGTTAGCCTTTGTTGTGCTTTATACGTCAGATAAATCACACACTATTTTTTTAAAAAATATTGCTCCTAAGAAAATAATATATAAATAAGCCATCTGCCTGCACACGTCTATCTGAAGACATTTTTAATGCTGACAGTCTGATTTCAGGGCACTTAAGGAACACTTGCTCAGGATTGGGAGGATGACACACAGTGGTGTCTTAACCATTAAGCAGACATTTGGTTTTAATTGATGTACGGATTATGCGGCCTTTTGAAGGTGGGCTAGTAAGTGTTTATTCAATCACACCAAGACAGCTTCTCAGCAACTTTTAGCAGAGAACACTACTGAGACATTTCCTACAATGTACCATGGCCTCAGAATCCCATTGGTTTGCTATAGAATAAACAGTCAGGAATTCCTGGAAATTAAAAAACAAAAACCACATGGACGGTAGGAGAAAATTAAGTTAGTGACCCTAGGTAGAAACAAGTAAGATTTTCAGGCATCTACTCTGTTTCCAATCTTATTTATTCCTTTTCTGGTATTAATCAACCTCGTAGATTTCCCTCTGGATCTGTTTTTTCTTTTCCTTATTTTTTCCATTACAAATTTAAAGATATTGTAGAACGGCAAACCTCAGCATACTATAGGCTGAATATATTACCCTTCTGAGTAACGCAGTCAGAAATTGATACGTATTCATAAAGACTACAAATATTTATGTGTATATGAGAAATATATAGCTAATTAGACATAGATGAAAGTGTATATCTGTATTTATAGAAGAAGAGAAATGCTGGAAAACTGGTGCGTTGGTTCATTATAAAGGAAATGATGCTGATGTCTCTATCTGAGATAGCTAGAATATTTTACCCTCTATGTTTGCCTCATCCACCTCCAGAAGTTTTTACCTGCTTAATTTGCTAGTGAGTGAAGATGATATTTTGGAAGTGGGCTGGGAGCCATTAGCCTTTTAGCAAGTACAATATAGCTAGAATAATATGAACATTAACATTTTTAGTGATACCAGCTTAACTTATGCTTCAAATTGACAAAAGTGATGCATTACAGAACATTGCTTAAATATTTATCTTAGTTCATTGCCTTTTACTGTCAATTCAGTGTGTTGTGCAAGTTAAATAATATTTAGGAATATCTAAACAATGACCTGTAACAGTTTAAATAAACTGATTTTGACAAAAAGAAAAGAAATCCAAAACAAAGAAACAAACAAATCCCCCCCCAAAAAACAAGCCAAAAACAGTTTTTGGTTTGTTTCATTTAGAGTTAGGAACAGAAACTATGAATATAATACGGACTTCATAATGCTGTCCTTATTTGCAGTATTTTTGTGCTTTACAGTGCTTCTTTTCATCCGTTAATCTAAGGTGTAGACATACAGTAGTGTGTACAGCTCCTCACATAGTGCGGAGCATATGGGCATTTCATCCCTCTTGAGATTACCAGAATGTATACATTTCAAACAATTAATAAGTAAGAAATATCAAAAATACAGCATTTTTGTGGTATTTTGATCTCAGCTGTTAGGAAAAAAAAATAAAACTTACTCAGAAATGAAAATATCTCTAAGTTTATCAAACTTTGAAATCAAAGAAGCACTCAATTGGGTTAGAATCAAGTTTGACTTTCTTAGAACTCATTGCCTACCCTTTGTAGATAACAAAAATTGTCTTCATCACCTGCAGCATTCCTTATTCTTTACGCGGATACAGAGGGGAAAAACAGTCCAACACTAATAAACATTCAAGCTGTTTGTTTCAATAGTTAGTAATTGCTGTATAACGATTTACAAAAATTGCACATCCTCTGTTTAAGTAAGCTTTTGCCTGTGATCTTCATAATCAGTTCTGCCTGTTTGAAGAAACGCATGCTTGCACAGCTTGAAACATTTAAAACCTTTCAAGTTGGGCTTTGGCACCTCTGATGGTATGTACTATGCTTATGACAGTTAATCATGTGAATTGATTTTTTTTCTCTTCTCTTTAAACTTGGTAGATTTAAGATTATCTTTTTTTTTTCCCCCTCTATATTGTTTCTTCAAAAGTTCAATTTCCAGTGCATGAAACTCCTTGACCTGGAAAATAAACACAGTACCACATATAGCACTGCAGGATAGCAAAGGAAATCAGACTTGTGTAGCTAATAGAGGAGACATGTCAATATGAAGCAATGAGGGCCTGATTTTTTACAGAGCCGTAGTAACAACTTTAGGCAATCTGAATGAAATAGATGTGTTTTATCAGCACCCTAGGTTCTCTGTAGCTTCCATATAGGAAGTTTTAAAATGTGACCCTTCAGTCTTTAGTCATCTATCTTTATTTCCCTCAAAATAATAAAAACTAAAAATATATTACAGATTTCAGTGGAAACCACTTATATTTCTTCCCTTTGGAAAGAAACAGACTAAAGCGCCTGTAAGTGGAATTGGACCAGGCACCTCTCAAAGCGCTGCGTGTGCACTTTTGCACCAGTGAAGGAGCTGACCTACAACTTTAGAAGCTGTATCACAGGCTCATAGAAAAATGCAGGCTGAAAGGGAGTCCTGGTAGTGTTGTAGCCCTGTTGAAAAGAAGACTAATTTCAGATTTAGATAAAACTGCTCAGAACCTTGTCCATTTGAAATCTGAATTGTTAAGGATTCAATTCTAATTTCTATTTGAATTCTAAGGATGGAAATATCACTGCCTCTCTGGACAACCTATTTCAGTGCTAAACTAGCTTCACTGTGATTTTTTTCCTAATGTCCAGACAGAATTTTCCTTCCTATCAGCTGTTGCTCCATGCCCTTCTGCTGAGCACTTTAAGAAGAGTCTCTATCTGTCTTCTCTACGGTCACTCTTTCTTAAGAATTTGGCAGATAACCCCTCCCTTTGCCTCCTTTCCTCTGCTCCGAACAAACGTGACATTCTCAGTTTCTCCTTGTACCTCATGTGCTCCAGTCTAACCATCTTGGTGACTTTCCATCTGGACTCAATCCAGTTTGTCCACGTTTTTCTTGTACTAACACAGCACTCCAAATGCAGTCTAAAGAGTGCTGAATAGATGAGAAGGATTAGGAAAAATTTATTCACTTACTCTGATATTGCAAAATCATTTCATGCTTCCCTGAGTGGAATGGCTGGAGGACTGCTGATTGACAGACTTTTCCAAACAGCTGCGCATTCCCACTCCGTGCAGGGCAACATGGCACAGGGAGCATGATACACCCATGTTCTAGGTCTGAGCTGGTTGAGTCTGATGTATGGAAACCGCTGACCTGAAGTAACAGGACTGAAGAGCAAATACATCTAATCATCCTAGAAGAATCAGTAGCCTCATTTGCTTTTATAATTGTAAGCATACCAGGCTTCTGGAGTTTCATTCTGTATGTGCCATTATAGCACATAATATGGCACAAAAATTATGGTGCATAAAAATATCAATTTTTCTCTGTTATAGAGACATCGAGAGGTGTGTGTGAGTTTTATTGAGTTACAACAATGATAGTTAATGGGATGATAGGCATAAAAGAAAGCTGCATTACAGTAGGATATGACATATGACCAGAATAACAATAGCATGTTAATTATATTTTTCTTTTACCTCCTCCTGATGGTGAGCTGTGTTTTGAGATTCTCAGAACAATGTTCTTGGCAACCAAGATTAAGTATTTGCAAAGGTCTTTGCTGGTAGTTTATTCATGGATTACCACAAAATGGTATTGTCACTGTAGGTGAAATTGTCTTTAGATTCTTTTTAGAAAAGTGAAGAAGGGAGGGAAATCATGATGAGGAATGAGAACAAAGGGAATTACTTTGCAGTGACATGTCACCTGGGATGAACATTTGGAGGAGAAGTGTGGATGTGGTTTTAAAAAGGTTCTTACTAAAACATGACCTGTTTCTCATTTTGTACATTTTTATAGTGACTAAGTATTATGGCAAGGACAGTGCATTTCAGATTCCTAAAGATAAATTAACGTGGTTTATAAGAATTTATAAAGAATTTATAAATCTACTTTCCATCTTGTGTAGTATCACCTGTATAATTTTAACTTCTCTCTCCATTTTCTTAAAAATCTCACATACTGTTTACAAAATAAACCTCCTTAAAAGTCATTGTTATTTCTTAATGGGAGGTGAAGAACAGCACCTTTGCCAAAGGTTGCCACTGCAGCCTTTGCAGTGTTACCTGGAAACCTGCAAAATTGCTTGTCACTTTCCACCAAGGTTCTTAGAGATATTATTCCATATTTTTTAATACTAACATACACTTAGACACTACTAGACTGCTTTTGTTTGAGAGAGGCTAATGGTAGATCTAGCTTGCTAATTTAATTATCTCTGGATCATAAAAGGTTGTACATCAGGGATCAAACTTCCCTCTAGGTTTGTTTACAGTTTATGTTGTTCACACATATTAAGTAACTTCTAGCAATTTTGGCAGAAAATTTAGTTAAGAGGCTGAACTCATATGTAGTCAGCATGTCTTCATCACGCAGACATGCACTATTCATAACGTAAGTGACAGTTGACTCACACTTAACAACCTAATTATTTTCTTCCAGGCATGTGTGTTAAGCTAGACCCACACTAGGAGGACGTTTGCTGCGTATGTACAGCAAAACAAGGTCTCTGCAGTTCTCCATGATTAACAGCATTTTGAAGAGAAGTCTTTATTTTGCAACAAAGATCTGTTTTACAAACCTAAACTCAGCAGCTCAAGGAAGCTCTTAACATTCTTTAATGAGTGACTGTGAGTGAACAGAGGACCACCTCACTGGTAATTAGTGATAGCTTTGGAGTGTGAACTAGTTTCCACTGAAAAAATGGCTAGCTTTCACTGATGAGAAATATCCTCCTCAGTCCGTGGTAGAGCACTCAATTGCTCCTTCCTGCCAGGGTATTCTAAATAGTCTCCTGAAGCAGTCTCCCCCAGTTGGAATCCTGGTCAATATTTATGATTATTTTTCAGATTACTAGTGGTAATCCAGTGGTTCTTACATTCTCAGGCTAAAAAATATCCAAGTTCAAGATGTGCTGTTCAATAAAAATGTTCCACAAATCACCTCTTCCTTGAAAGAAGCTTTGTAAGTAGTAGCTAGAGCTGAGTAATTGGCCAGATCATCTATTTAGATTTGAGTCTCCTCCAAGGAATCTTCTTGGTGATGGCATTTCTCTTGACTCTTGCTGAGTCCTTCTGTGTATAAAGAGGTATATATATATATATATATATATATATTTTGTCCTATGAGCATGCACCCTACCTGAAAAATATTTCAACTGTAAAATATTCTTAAACCTTCTAGTTTTGGCTAAATGTGCTATTACTCCTAAATTTGGCTACAGGGCAATGATAGCTGGCCTTTGTCAGGATTTTCTTGGCTAATGCTGCAGTTTACTGCTACTGAAATAAAGCAAATGCTAGAGCATATTTGAAAAGAGAAAATCTCAATTTTTTTCTGCATACTATTGCTTTGTATAATAGATAGATGTTTGCATCTGAATTGGATTCCAAAGTCAGGCATGTCTTACTCTCAGAGTTCACATACAGTTTAGATTTAGAGACAACTGGAAAGACAAACAGCAACTGGTTTTTCTGTAAGTAGCATTAAGTGGATATAAATCTGAATGATCATTCTGGATTTGTATTTAAAATTGAGAATTTAATCTGGGGCAGCATGGCCAAAGGATTCTGATCTCTGACCTATTGGTAGGTAAATTACACTGTGTTAAACATAATATGAGTTATATTGTTCCACAGCTTTCAGTCATGTTTTAAGAGGATAATGTAGTATTGTTAAACTGCTGTGGATAGTGTTACTTTCCTAAATGATTCCTTTAGGGTAGTTATTAAATCTTAGAGATTAAAGGTAAATTCTGCAATACTCTGCATTGCAGTTTGACAGTTTTTGTAGACCTTTTCATTACATTTATTTACTAATATATACATTTTACGTGTTATGTAGACCAGAATCAAGAGTCTGGATCCCCATTCACTAATATTTTCAAGCAGTCCCATACGTTGTCTTCCCTAGTGTACAGGGAAGTACTTCATATTTTTCTGATCGATAATGTATACCATAACACATACTTAAAGAATAAAAGCCTATTTATGTTAAAAAAGGTACTAGGTTGAAAAAATTAAGATCTCCACACAGCAATATCACAAAGGATAGATGAGGAAGATGGGCTTGACTTGAGAGATTTTAATGAAGAAAAACAATATACTCAGGTATTTATTGAAGAATTGCTCTTTATATATATGTAAATGAAAGGCACATTTGCACCTCTATGTTTCCATTTTTAATTTCTTGTATTATATTTAGATCATAATTTTACTGTGACACAGATTGTCATCTAGCACATTGTACAAGGGTCCTGCTCTATAATTAGGATTCCTAGACATTTAGGTAAACAGAAGACAACATTTTGGAACACAAGATAAGAACATAAAGAGCAAAGATCAGAAATTCATCCTGATTCCTATTGTAATAAAGTTTGGTTGTCTTTATATTTCTTGTTTGAATGTTTATATATCAGTTATTTTCTTGCCTTTTTAAATATTTTAAATATTTCAGAATCAAGAGCCACTCATATCTGTTTTCTCTTTGAGCTAAAAATGAAAGAAAGCATTGTGAAACTTTAACAGCTAATTGAAAAATGAACAAGAAACTACGTGGCCTCTAAAAATTTCTGTGCTTCAATCAAGATGTTTTCTACTTTATTTTATCTGAGCTTTGAGTAGGCCATGTCTAGACCTCGACATATTTTCTTAATATTTCATAATATTTCATAATATTTCATAATAATACAGCTGTGAGGAATGGAACAGGAATTTTGAGATCAAAATTTAAAAGGTTCTTCTGAAGTATTAGCCCATGATTTTTTTCCTATAATATCATCTTGCCTTATTAGAAATATAAGACCTCTTGTCCCTGAAATGTTGTACTGAAAGGAAAAAAACAGTCATAAGAAAGAAGAAGTAACCGAGCTGTGTTCCAACAATTTACAGATATCCTCATTTCTTTGAAGAGATATCAAAATCCGAAAATAAGATTTAAAAGAAATTCCTGCTGAGTAACATTCATGTATTACTTCTGTAATTCTTGTAAAATTAAGGAGAACTAAAGCTTACATTTATCTATATAATTTCAGACCTATGAATAATGTCTAGTGAGAAGACTATTCACCCTAAGCTTCATTTAGTGAGATATAGGAAGAGATGTAGAATGGATGTGACTAAAGGGAAGAGAATATAGTCTCATTTTAAATATGTTTCAGTGTTTTATAAATGACTATCTGGGATTTCAGGAACGTCAGTCCTACCACAAGATAAATTTAACCAGAGACCCTTCTGTTTTCTAATCATGATGTTGATAGATCTCTAGGTTCTTCAGAAAAATAACCAATGATGTTGTCTAAAAACACATTACTATCTCAATCTCAACAGCGATCTGCCATCACCTTTATATCTGTTGTGTATCTCTTCTCTATAACACTTTAACCTCATCTCCACTGTACGTAGATTTATTTTTGTGTTTTCAAAAGTGTGCTTAGAATACATTTCTTTACAGTAGTACTTTGTGCTAGAGCTACATGGAGTTATCTCTTCTAAAGTCTCAACTCCAGAGGATTTCCAAGCTTACAACCACAAACTGTGTCAGTTGTTTTCTGTATGAAATACAGTACTTCATTATTGCCACAGGGGGTACTGTTGGCTTAATTTTATACTTAAGTCCCTGCTGCTGAAATTATTAAGTTAATGATTTATGCTCCTATGATACAACAATCTCTAGTGTTTAAATTGGTTACTATGTTTTGTTTACTGTTTATAACTACGACAGTTATTTTAAATGCCACGAAAGCTACTTGCCAGCTTGTATGGTTTATTTCTCCCTGTGGATTTTTACAAACCACTGATTGATACAGAGGAAAAAAACCCTAGAGTGATTTATGTTTTTGAAAATCCCAAGAGCTATGAATTAACCACTGTTCTGTTATATAGAAAAAAAAATATCACTCTGCTGACACTGAACAATGGATATCAAAACCTACTTATTCTAGTGCTTGCTTCTGGTTTTATCATAGTGGAAAATTTGAGTGTGCTTTTTTTCTTTCTTTGAATACTATGACTGCATCAGTTTTGGACTATGAGCTCACTAGTTTTTCCCTTGGGTTCCCCCTCATTATGCCATGTTAAATACTTGATTCACTTACACAGGCTAATGTTTGCAAAAGTGAAAAAAAATGTCCCAGAGTTCATTGCTTGACAGAGTTTAGCTCATTTTAACTCCTGGTGCACAAAGCAAATTTGTGAGCCTAATTACCAGCTTCAAGGAAATCATCTGATATCAAAGCAGGGAAGATTCTGTAGCTCTCTGTTACTTTAAAGAGCAGCACTTACTCTTTTTCATTAGAAAAAAATATATAACAGTCAAAATTTAACTGAATTGTGCAGGACAAGACACAGAGGGTTCAAGAGTGAACTATAAGACTGACACCAGGCATTTTCCTTTCACCCTGCAGGGTGAAATATCTGTCACAGTGAAGCATATAAAAATGTCACATCTTAGGTTTCATTTTCTGTAGTACTGATACCCATTTTGTATTTGTATCATTTTATGTACCCTTCGAGTCATCATTTCTAAATACACTTGGCAAATTTCTTACTGGAGAGTTTGTGACTAAAATTAGAAATGAAAGTTAAGTTAGTTTATGACAATATGCAAAAAATATAGGGCACATCTTATAGGTCGCTAGAGTTTTACCTGCATACGTCTGCAGACCATGGATCAACATCTGAGCTGCTTTTCATTACTCTTAGAGGTCAGGAGCACATGTTGCTGATCCACCCTTCAGCCTTCGGGGGTTCAGCCACTGGCCTAGTTCCCAGCAAACGCAGGCTGTTCAGACAGCCAGAAATGGATGGAGTTGATTAGGTGATGCTATAGGAGCCATCCCAGCAGCAACACACTACCAGAATCCTCTTATTCCCCAACACATGGGCTGAGATTTTCCCACTGGTGAGATTCTCTTAAATCTATTACTTATCATCAGAGTAGTGTAAAATGATTATTGCAGTAGGGAACACTAAGATAGATAGTTTTAGGTGGAAGGGAGGTGCTGGCAATGTAGAAAATCAGGCACAAGTATTTTAATTAGAGAAATTCTTGGAAGTAACATCCTGATACTGCTATTTCATGTAAAATCAAGGAATTTTAGCTATGACTCCCATATTTCTGTCCCAGATTTCCCCACCTAGAGAGTACAACAAATACTGTGTAAAATAGAGCTCATGCATTTGGGATCCATCAGAGTTACTGCATTAGCTACGCATCCACCTGGTGATCTGCACGTATAATTGCCCAGGGCTGCTGGACATCTGGCAGCCAGAG
>JAVCKT010018586.1:0-16782 GCA_032273925.1 Rhynchotus rufescens | reverse complement strand
CCCGGCCCTCGCTCCTCACCATGGCGGCGGCGGCCCCGGCTCCGGCTCCGGCCCCGTGCCCTCAACGGCCGCGCTGGGCGGCGGCTCCGGCCCCCGCGCCCAACGGCCGCGCGCCCAACGGCCGCGCTCGGCTCCGGCCCCCGCGCCCAACGGCCGCCTCGCTTCTCGCGCGCGGCGGAAAGGCGGCTCCCCCTGCGCCGCGGCCCCGGCTGGGAACGCTCCCCCCGGGCGCTCGCGTTCCGCCCGCGGGAGAGGCGGCTGCCTGCGGCCGCGGGAGCCGCGCGCCGCTGGGATGGGGGGCAGGCGCCGAGGAGAGGCCGAGACCGAGGACAGAGCAACGGGCAGCGCTTCTGGAAGCCTCGTCCTGGCGGTTCGGCCGGGCCGGAACTCGGGTGCGAGGTGCGGGTGGGTGCCGGACAGGAAAAGGAGGAGCACGCCCCGTTCCGCTGGCGCGGGGCGCTCTGGGAGCGTGGAGCGCTGAGGGGCTCGGGGGAGACCGCGGGACCCGGCCCGGCCCGGAGCGGCCCGGCCCGGCCCGGCCCAGCTCAGCTCAGCTCGGAGCGGTTCGGCCCGGCCCGGCCCAGCTCAGCTCAGCTCAGCTCGGCTCAGCTCGGAGCGGTTCGGCCCGGCTCGGCCCAGCCGGGGGAGCGCGAGCGTTGCGGAATCCGCGGGCCGGTGACCTGAAAGGACAACCCCACACGGGTAACGCGCAAGCGAGTTTCTCGGTTGCGCTGCGTGTACCCGTGTATTCATATTTGTATTTACATTTACGGGCGGAAGCAGCCTCGTTACCTGCTCTCTGTTGTAACACAGGCGTTTTTGTCTCGTGTCTGTCCGTCCTGGCAGGGAGCATCTTCAGACACGGGAGCCGCGATGCTGCGCGTTGCAGTGCTGAGCGTGGCAGGGAGCTCCTCAGCACGCGGGCTGGAGCCGTGGCGTGTGGGCGGCCAGGTCAGTGCCCCCCTCGCGGGCCTGTGCTCGCTCTTGGTTTGCAGTGAATAAACAGGGTTTTTATTTGTCTTGACTTCAAATTAAGTAGGGCATTTCAATAAAATACGTAGTTTATTTTCTGTTATACTTCACAGCTTCATACAAGTCAGCTGGAAACTATTTGTAACACTTCTGTAAAGCACTTTTCTTTCATTGCCTGGGATTTTGGGCACTTACTGTATTTCATTTTAAATCAACCTAGTTTGAACAAATACCTAGGTTGTGTTACAATACTGTAGCTGTTGACCACTTATATTGATGTTGTCATAAATTTCTACTAGATTTTTATGTATTGCGATTGGACTTGGTTTGAACTTTGGTTGGTGCTACTGTTTTTATGCTGTTTTCAAGTAGGTGATAATTTGAGCTTTTGTACATACCAAACAATAGATTTGTGCCTGCATATTTTGTTTATACCTGCTTTTCTATCTAAAAAGTAATTGTTTATAATAATAATAATGAGCTTTCTGCATTTTTTTCACATTAAGTATATGCATTTCTGGAAGAAAAGAATGAGAGTCCTAAGTCTGACAGAGCAGAGCTGCCGTCAGAGAAGCTATAGTACCCTGCCAGGTACAACTTTAAAATTGTTTTCTTATTTTATTTATTTTATGGATTAGTAGTAGCAATCACTCCAAAAACAGCAAGAATGCTTCCTACATTGTGCATTGTTACATGTTTGTTTGTCTGTCTGTTTGTTTTTTGGTGTACAAAACACCACCAAACAGATAAACTATTCAGGGACAGAAGAGACATGTTCTGTATAGCTGAGTGTTTCACAGTATGCACATGATATGAAGCCTTTAGGAAATAAAATACTAAAATGCCTACATGGATAAGACACCAGGTCACACACATCAGGTGTGCAGGACTTGTTCCCAGTTGTCTGATGCAGTGATTGGGTGACAAGCGGGAGGATAGACATTTCTCATTGAAGAGAGGGAAGTGTTAACTTGCTATTAGTGAACCTTATTTGCACCGCTGGAATTAAGAAGAGGTGGAAGATGCCTGAAAAATAAAATTTTAGTTAAAGGTGATTCTTGCTGTTTTCTGAGTAGCTGCATTTTCATCCATTGGGAATGGATTAATAAGATAGTGTTGGAAGTCAGGCTAGTGTTTTTCACAATGATTTTCCCTGAAGAGGGAATGAGGAAGAAGAGAGTGATCACAGGTAGGTTGGTAGGTAGCCAACATCTGTGTTTATTAATGCTTTGCTGCATGTGTTGGCAAAGCTCTTGAACTGCGGTCGTGCATCTGAGAAGATTTCCTCTGCTTTGCTCCTGTTGTCCATGTTGCTGTAGGTCACAGTTTTTGTGTAGCTGTCTCTGCAGCATCCCCGTGTGTGCCCTAATGTCCGCATTTGCTGTGCTCAGAACCTCACGGTGTCATGTGAAGCTTCATCCCATACACAAGAAGATACGATGGCTTACGTGGGAAATCTCAAAAACACTCATGACTATGGATTTATTGTAGCAACTAGAGAAAAAAACAGCAGTGTTAGTTGGAGTTTTTATTTGGAGCTTTTATTTTGTGAATTTTGAGCCTGCCACTTTGCTTCTTGCATGATCAGAGTTTCTTGCCATTGCATACCTTAACGTGTAAGGTATATACATAATGTTGTCTGTTATAAAAAGGATGGTTTGAAGATGGTGAGGGAATGTTAGCTTAAGTATGGTTGAGTTTTGTCTGTGATTATCAAAGATAAATAAAAACAGAAAGACATATTAGAAAAGCAAGCAACTTAAGCAGGATTTTGACAGCTTAGTGTAATTGGAGATTAGTTTCATAATCATTTATCTTGGCGATCTTGGCTACTTAATATCTAGTTCAGACGAATGTAAGCATCATGGTTGTCAGGAACTATGGCATGTATTTGGCATCACTTCTGCAGCGTAAGATATGGCTGTGCTGATAATACCTTTTTATTATTGTTGCTTTTGTCCTACTGCTTCTAAATTACGTCTCTTTGAAGAGTTTCTCTTTGTATATATTTATATACTTTTGGTGAAGCAGTACACGTGTCAGAAGATTGTGATTGCAGTATTAGGGATTGTCGTGAATTGTGGCTCCATATGTATCTTTAGAAAGATTTTTTTAGTATTATTAAATGTAGTTAATTTTGCTAAAATCTGTCATTTCTACATTAAGATCAGTCTGGCAAATCTTTATATTATTTTTGTTCTGTTCTTCTTTTTCCAGAAGATGTTAAGTCTCTACGGTCTGTCATTAACCCTGATATATCCAGGTAAGTCCTGTTAACCTGTTTTGCCCATGTAACAGACAGTCAGGGTAATCGATCTGGCAAAACATCACAGGTTTTGTGGAATACGTTGTTGATTCTACATTACAGTTAGTATTTCTCACTTCTCCCTTTCTGATGTTTCAGTACAGAGCAGTTGTTAAAGTTGCAGTTGTCTCAGACATGAAAACAAGGAATTTTTCATTCACATTATCAGAACTAGAATTGCCCTTTTAGAGAGAAGATCAAAACCCATGGCAGTCGCTGGGAGCTGAGTGTGCGGGGGAGCTGGGTGTGGAGTGAGGCCAAACTGCTACAGAAGTGAAGTGTGGAAGCCTGTTCCAAAAGTCTGGCTATTACCAATTTAGACAAAAGTCACCATTTCAGTGCTATTGTACTTCAGGTATCAGAATGTGTGCAGTACAGAACATAAACTACATCATAACTGATGAAAGAGGAAAAAATTCTTACTCATTCAATGTGCCATTCTTGGTGACTGTCTTTCAGATAGCAGTGTCACTGAATGACAAGTTTCAACCTTAAAGGAAATGTTTTTTCTTTATGCAGAATCCGTAACATCGGCATCATGGCCCACATTGATGCGGGGAAAACTACAACGACGGAGAGAATGCTGTATTATTCTGGATACACAAGGACACTGGGAGGTTAGAATTACTTTTTGTCTACCAGTAGCTCTGAGAGATCGGAGTGTAACACACAACCATATGCAGTGTAGGCAAAGGCAGCTGATGGAGAATTGTAAATTAAAGCCAAGTGTGTCAAAGTTGTGCTATGCTGTAGTAAAAATAGTGCACTCTATGGCAGGTGTAACTTTAGAGACAAAAATTTTGTTTTGTTGTTGAATCTCAATGCATTATGATTTGTTTAACATTCAGATTTTTTTTTTTTTTTTGCTTCTATATATTATTCTTTTGCCATTCTGGCAAAACTTTATCCTGTCTCCTTTTGAAGTGTAAAGAAACCTGATTAACAGAAGAGTGTCCATTTATTTTGAAGGCTGTAACACAGAATAAAATTCTTCACTAAAGCAATTGTCATAGATCTCTGTAAATCCTATTAGGAGTGAGACTGAGCTGGGCTGCAGCATGTGATTATTGTCAGGGGGAAAACGATAAATTTATTTTCTCTGAAATCTCTCCAGTCCTTGAGGAAATTCAATATCAGACTCAAGGGTCACAACAGTCTCTAGTTGTGCTTCATTTTGACCCGTTAAGCTGAACTCTCTATTCTCTGCTGTACATGAGAGTGTTAGAAATTGGATCTTTGCAGTGGTTGAACTCGGTGACTTACTCGTTTGGAAATGTGGGAATGCTTTCCATTTTGTTAAGGAGAAAATATAACTCTTAATTAACCTGAATTTTAGTTTAAATTTAACTCAATTAACCTTCAATTATTACTTTCTAAAATGTCAAAATCCATACACTAAGCAGAGTATCACCATTAAAAAAAAAATCTGTCTTTCTCTGAAAAAGTAATAGTTTTCATAGCTTGTTCATATGCAAAAGGGACAGTTATTTAAAAATTTCCCTGATTTTTATTCCAAAACGACCCATCTTTTTATTTACAAATCTGTTTTCCTAATTTCTGTTCACAGATGTCGATGATGGGGATACGGTGACAGATTTCATGGTTCAGGAGCGGGAGCGCGGTATTACCATTCAGTCTGCTGCTGTTACTTTTGACTGGAAAGACTATAGAATCAATCTGATTGATACCCCAGGTACTGCACTGTAGGAGTACTCAACAGTATTAGGAGAATGTAGATGAGGTGGGGTGTCATAGAATGTAATCTTACTTTTAAAATATGGTATGATACATAATTGGTTGAATTGCTGTGGTAAATAAGCCTATACTGAGCTCTGTTCA
Source organism: Rhynchotus rufescens (assembly GCA_032273925.1). Classification (NCBI taxonomy): domain Eukaryota; kingdom Metazoa; phylum Chordata; class Aves; order Tinamiformes; family Tinamidae; genus Rhynchotus; species Rhynchotus rufescens. The sequence goes on along the minus strand of JAVCKT010018586.1, from coordinate 11,666 downwards.
TTTTTGACAGTTTTTTTTTTTTCTGGTGTCTTATGCAGTCTTATTTCTCAAATATTTGCACATGAAATTGCTTTCAGTTCTGGGATTGCAATTGTAACTGCCTTGTGTGTTTCGATGCCTGCTCAGCCTTCTGAAAGTGAAGACAGTTTTTTGGCATGATAAAAAAAAAAAAAATGTAACGACCTGTTGATGTTACCCTGTTTGGGTTATGACCGTGCAAAGTGAAAACTGTTTTTCAGGTCATGTGGACTTTACAGTGGAAGTTGAGCGTTGCTTGAGAGTCCTGGATGGAGCTGTAGCTGTGTTTGATGCTTCAGCTGGTGTTGAGGTAAAAAAAGACTGATAGAGTTTCTTATGTCTAATAGCTTAAAAAAGACTGAAATAAAAATGATATAGGGAGGCTGCTGTGCTGTTAAGGTTTTGAGTGAAATTAGAATACTCAGCATCTGAGCTCAGAGTAAGTCCTGTGGGACACAGAAATTTCTGTGGTAATAAGAGGCAAACAAGTGACCTGCCGATTAAGGCCCTTCCAGGAGCTGAGTGTGTGTGTCCCCTGTTGCCCCCTCCCGCCTTCTCCCTCCACTCAAGTTTAGATTAAATAAATATTTCTGACTATCTTCACCAGAGGGAAGAACTGAAATCTGCTCACTTCTTTTTATCAGATTTCAGGTAGAAAATCAATTACTTTCAGCCAGAATTTCGCCCTCCCCTCTGGAGTGTGTTAGTGCATCCTTTGGGACATCTTGCAGAGAAGGGGGAGGCAGGCTGGAATATGAATTTGTAACAGGAGATGCTCAAGCAGTTCTGGAGAAAAGTTACTGGTTTTGAAAGCACAATATTCCACGGCACGTCCTTTGTATGGAAAGGATGAGAGAACTGCTCATCAGTGTTAGTTGCTTTGTTTAGCAAAGAACGTGCTATCTCTTATTAGGGAAGCTGTGATTCAACTGTCAGCAGTACTGTTTTTCCTTTGCTTTAGGCCCAAACTCTGACAGTGTGGAGACAAGCAGACAAGCATCAGATACCGCGAATTTGCTTTTTAAACAAGATGGACAAAAATGGGGCAAGGTAAAAACTGTGCTCGTTGTTAAAGACCTTATAAGACAATCTGTCATATTAAGTATGTTCCGTTAAGCAGAAAATAAGTCAGTTATGTTAATATTTAGCATGTGCATCTTTTTGGTGCTTAAAGATGCATATTTTTGTGTAATTGTGGGTGTAATTTTTACCAGGAACGGGAATGGTAAATCTAATTGACTATCATAACATTTTAGGTAATTTTTAAATTCTGTTATTTTACTGCAGTTTTACATATGCTGTTGAGAGCATCAAACAAAAGTTAAAGACAAAACCTTTGCTTTTACAGGTAAGCTTAGAAATTTTATGCTTATCTTCTTCTCTTTTGAATGGAACTCCTTTCTTAATATTTTTTGTTGTCTGAAATATTACCAACTTGTTTGTAAAATTTGGGAAGTGGAGGAATATGATGATATTTCAGGACAAGTATAGTCTGATGGGGCAACTAGAGTTTGGGAATATTAACTGGAAGGTTTCTGGTTTGCCACTGCACAAACACCAACTGCATAACTTTGAGCACAAATTGGGCTGTTCTTAAACATGACTGAAACTGTTCTTCTATTTGTTGATATAATTTGTTATCTGTGCAAGTTATTCATGATTTTCCCGTTCCGAGTGCTATCGCAATTCTCAATTACCAAGAATTCTCTTTCATAAAATCTTCCATTATATCTAATTCTGTTTCCTTTTTGTCTGTAAACTGGAGCAGTTCCCACGTAAAGCTCGTGCTGATGAGCGCAGTCAGTGCTGTATTCTCTCGGGATGTGATTCAACAGGTAAAGGCAAGAGTGGGGTGGCTAGGACTCAGTGTCAGCACTCCGCAGGGTGGAAGCAGTATCTGGTCACAGTGGCTCTGCTCCTCAATCCTGTAGCTCCCCAGCCTGTATCCCTCTCAACAGACATGGATGTTTCCCGCTATTGCTGCAAGCCTTCTCCCTCCTACAGTGTTCTTGCCACAGAAACTTGAGGGACTTCATTTGCCTGCCTCTGAACACTGAGATCGCTGTCCGTCTTCGTGTCAGCTCACAGGAGGCTGTCACTGCTGTTTGGGTTCTGGCCAGGTACCCCGAATAAGGTAGCACTAGAAACTGTTGCTGAACACGCTCCTGAGCTGTATAATGCAAACCAATGTAGCAATCGAGATTCTGCTTTCCTGACTTGATTAAATTATGAGATACTATCAATGGATGAATTTTGGTACAGTCATAAATAAATCAGTGTAAGTGCCTTACTGTGCTCTAAGTTTATGGGTAGATTATAAAAGGAAATCACGACAATAATGCCACCCTGATTTATTGAATTTGACCTGCTATATTTATTAGCCATGACATTCTAGGGCCCTTACAAAGTGATGCTCAGGAGAATTAAATGTTTCCGCCAAGCTAAACTACTTTAATACAGACAGTCTTCCCTGGAACGAAAGAAAAGCCTAGCTACAATTTCCATAGGAAGATATTTTTCTGAGTGTTTTTTCTTGTTTTGTTTATATCTGTTATTGATGCAAACTAAATTAGACTCTCTCTATTCTTCTGTAGCTTCTGGAACGGTGTCCAGCTGTACCTCCTGAGTGAGTGCACTTAGCAATGCAAATGCATTATGGAATCAATGAGGAACAGGAAGAAGACAAACAGGAAACCATAAGTATCCAGTTTATTTCTGTGAGTTTTTTAATGGCTTGAACAGATGTGATATTTTATCTTCATCCAAGTTGATGATTATTAATGTTTTAAGATCTTTCTCGACCAGAGTTGTTGATATTCTTGATAATCCATAACTCTTTCTTTGTTAATTTCATATTGGTCTTCAGGATGAATAATAATACTCATCCATACAGCAAACATGTTTCTCTCCCCAAAATTCATTATATTATTTAAAAGCCTCTTCCTAGTTATACTCCTTAACTCTGTAACCATAAATATATGGTTAGTTACCAATAACTATTTGTGCAAAATGAATTCCTTAATTCTGAATACAGAAAAAAAATGAGTTTATATGGTTTGAGGCCACTAAGTCAGTTTAGGTTTTGTTGCCTAGCTAATTGAGAAGCAGAATAGAGATAAATCTAGTCGTTTGGTAGAGTGATGAGAAGCAGAGAGGAATCCCTGTAGAGCAAAATACAGATTTTGTGGGTTTCATTCCGTCAAAATGAGACAACGCCTCTGGTTCACAAGCTTAGGACCATACCAAACAACTGGGAAAGGCTGAGATTGTCAGAGATTAGGAACAAATCATTTGCCCCTGCAGGTTTAAATTTTCTAATGAGTTTAACTTCGGGCACGTGTAATCAAGTCTCTGCCTCTTCAGGAACCTTAGGAAGTGGTGATGTACGGATGTGTCCCTGATTTAAGCCCTGGGTTATACTCTGTGTGCTAAAGAAAGCTTGATACAGGATTTGAACATGAAATTCAATCATAGGAAGTCAGACCATCTGATCTGATGCTGGTAGTCATCAAGAGAGGATCTAATGGTACTTTCTAGTTTTAGGGAACTATGTGTTCTTTAATGGGATTATAACTGCGTGTTGTCAGCAGCAGCAGCAACAGATGTATACGTATGTGTGGGATACATGTTGTTTATTTTCATTTTGTTAATGATTCTGTAGAACCGACTTTTGACTATATGTGTCTTCTAGAATATATCTGGAAAGGTCAGTACAACAAGTGCCATGCACATGGCTTCACAGGGAGTTTGTTCTGTCTGGAGAAGATATTTGAGAAACAGATAATAGAGGTGCCTTTTCAGCTGTATAATTCAGCTGCATTTTTTGTATTTGAGAAGAGTAAAAGTAATAATAGACTGGACAAGAAATTTAAATATGGAGTGGAAGAAAAATGGAAAGAGGAAGGAAAAAGGAGAAGGAAGGAAAAGAAGAGAAAAGGGAAGAACCCTTGGGCCATTGTTAGGAAGAGAAACAAAAGAAGTCCATTAATTAGGCAGCTGTCTTCAGACTCTTCAATGCTCCATTTTCCTTTTAAGAATTACTGCTGGACACAGACGAGTCTCTTGTGTATGCATATCTCAGGTTTGTGTGTGTACGTAGCCAAACATTTTCAGGATTTTCAGCTATTAATATATAATGAAGAGACTTCACTATGCAAAATTTCACTTTAGAAAAACTTTAGTTAAAATATGTTTCATTCTGTTAATACAAAGACTGAGAGAATGAAAAATAGATTGAAAAGAAAAGATTAGGAAAATATTCAGATTTTGAGCCTTCTTTGCAAGGCTGAAAGCCTCTCAGAAGGTTGTGTGACCAAGCCTTACAGTTTGAAGATGGTCTGCTAGTATTAATTTTATCTTTCAGGTAGATTTTGTACCCAATAACTTGCTCCTTTGCTTAATAAAATCATTGAGATGGTCAGGAACAAACTACTATTAAATGCAAACTCTGTATGTAGTTACTAAGTATAAATTCTGTACTTATTTTATTTAGAGAGTTAACAAACTCTGTGAATAGAAGGTCCAGACAAACCACTATAAAATTTCTCTTCCATTACTTTGGAAAATCCTCCCCTTTGCCCTCCCTCTTTTAACCAGTCACACATGTATCTGCTATTTTGAGGAATGCCAACATTGTTCTCAGTTGTATTTTCCTTGCAGTTTTGGTGGTTATAAATTGAATTCTTCATCTTGTACGCTGGTTCATATTTTTTAACCTAAATCAAATTCACATGTCAATCTCCAATTGACTAATGCATGCCATATAAACTTAAGTGACATGACTGTGAGCCATACACAGAGGATGACCTAATATTTTATAAAATATCAAATATTTACCAAACTAAAGCCACAGCAGAAGGAGAAGAGGAGAAACATCAGCTCACGTACTAGCTTTTGACAAAAAAAAAGAAACTTTGACAGTCTAAAAATAATAGATCTTTAGTGCTGTAAATATGCAAAGTGCACTATTTGTTGATATGTTGGTAGCTAATGAGAAACAGGGCTAAACTCACAGTAGGCATAAGCTGCTATAACTCTGCTGAAATTAATGTAGCTCCTCTGATTTCCATAAATTAAACATCTGTTCTCAAATCTAGGTGCAAGTATTATTTGCAGAATAAACCAACTGAATCGTGAAATCAATGTTGATGTCAGTTCCTGCACATTCTCCTTTTACTCGTCCCGGACTCTTGTGCCATCCAGTATTTTGTCTTCTCAAAAACCAAGTGGAACCCTTTCCAGGTAACATGAAATGCATCTGTTGAGCTCTTTCCTTCCTTATCAGCCTGACCACGTTGTGTCCTTGTTTCATATCTCCCTGTTGGCTCCTCATCTGTTACCACATCAGATTTAAACAACTTGTCACCACTTTCACAGTTCTGTGTGCAAGAACAGCTTGCCCTCCTTAGCTGTCCTCCCACATCAAACTTCTTGTTCCCATTCCTCCCCATCTGCTCCTCCAGGATTCCCGAATCCACTTCTCATATCACCATCTTTTTTTTTTTTCCTTGTTTTTTTTTTTTTTCCATGCAGTCCTTGCTGAACAGCACAGCCTGCTTAAGTCTGTTGCAAGACCCTTACCTTATGAGTTTATATGCAAGCCTTTTTAGGGTTCCTTATGGTGACTTGGAACATTCCCTTAATACACTGTAAGATGTTACTGGAGGAGCTGCCTTTTTTTTTTTTTTTTTTTTTTTCCCCTCTTTGTTAGGAGCTCCTGTCTTTTTTCCTATTTATAGTTTGGAGACAAGTTATTGCATAAAGTTCCTGCCCTTCGCTCATGGAAGGAAGAGTTCAGATATTCCTGCAGCACAATTCTCTTCACCACTACTTCATGAAGATCCTTCTGGGAAGTGGCATGATCTGTGGTGAGAACCAATACAGCCATTTGCCCAGCTAGGGAATTCCCTTAAAAAAAAAAAAGGGGGGGGGGGCACTGGAACAGTGTTAAAAATGGGATCCAGTGAAGAAAAGGAGGCCACAGTTTAATTGGAAATAAGGAACCCCTATTTACAAGCCTTGCTTTTTTGAACTGGCTTCAGTGGATCTGAGCTTATTTAAGCTAATGCCTGCCTGGTTCTCAGTTAAGAGAAATTTGAATCTAAGTTATGTGTAATCTAATTGCATAGAATTAAGTTTTGACATAGTGAAATGGAAAATAAGGCACAAATGTTAGTGAGAGGAAGGGAAATTGGGGTGAACCATTAAGTCTCTGAGGAACAGCAGCACAGCAGGAACTTTTCACCAGCCAGTCATTAAAGGGACTGTCAATGGTAATCTATTTACCTCTCAATAATGCTGGGCTGAGCCAGCTTCCTCAGATTCATACCTGATACTTAAACCTCTTCTGCTTTTCCCCTGACTCTATTTAGGCTGCAAAACATTTTGTTTAACTCATACGCTTATATAGTTGAATACCAGAAGAGACCATGAGGTTATCCATCATTAACTTCTGACCAGTTAATTTCCTGCTGAACACTATTATTTATGTTTGACTAAAGTGTATCTCATAGAGAAGTGTCAGTTTTGATTTGAGTAGGTAAAGGATGCATTACTCTTTTTTTTTTCTTATTCAAATGTAAAAAAATTACTGTAGTAATATATTTAACTATGTCCAGCTTCACTTTCCAGCCATTGGATCTTGAATATCTTTCTTTACCGAAGTTAAGAATCCTTTGCTGTCTTGTGTTTTCTGTCCAATAAGGTATTTGCACACTAAGATTATTTTCCATTAAAGTGAACAAACAAGTTTGCCTTATCTCAGTGCAAAAACTTCTTTCTAGGCCTCATTTTTGTAGCTTTTCCTCCCTCAAGTGTTCTGTTTTTCTCGTCGTCTTTTTAGAAAGTGAAAATGTTCTAGTTTATCAATGAAGCTTCTATCATAGAAAACCATATAAAAATATTTCATAGTGGCTTCATTATAACTCTTCTATAGATTAAAATGCCTGCTTCTGTTCAGTATTCCTCTGTTTGTGTCGTTGATGTCATTATTTAGACTTGACAAAGTATTAAGTTCAAATTAAATTAACTGCGTACGTTGAGACCTAAATCTCTTCATATCACTACTTTAAAAGACTTATTCTACCAATGTATGTCTGGCTGTAGGTCAGCATATATTTGTAGTTCACCAATAAAATTATTGAATTATTAGAACCAGTTTGTGAGAGCCTACCTCTAGGGAAACTTAAATTCAGTGACTATTCCCCATTGACTAATAACTGAAAAAAACTACTTGTTCATCCATTGATATATGTCTTATTGATTTTGGACGGTACTAAAGAAAAAAGGACTGTATGTCTTATAGAAATCTAAGGTCATTGCATCTGTGCAGTCACTTCCATTAATGACATGAATAATCTGCTCAGAAGACTGAATGGGATTGAACTGAATATGTTTGACAAGATCCGTTTTCATAAAAGCATATTGAATTGCAGTAATTATGTTCCTGTCCTTAGGTCCTTTATCACTTCAGTTCCTTATTAGTTTTCCAGCATTTTGCCTAAAATAGATGTCAAACAAACCAGCCTGTAGTACCTGTGTCATCCAAGTTGTCCTTTGTTTCAGTGTTGTCAAATCATTAGCATGCAGCCAGCATTCACTCATTAAAAGAATAATTTCAAAATAATCAGGCCAGAGACATGCTCAACTACCTCTTCTAGGAATTCTTTGCATCTGCTTTCTTAACTAATTGATTGTAAAGCATTTATAACTAGTTCATATCATTAAGCCTCTTCTTGGCTATGATCTTCATCATCCAGTGATACAAGTCTGTCTCCTTTTTGAGGCATCTGATGTTTCTACTTGAATATTAACATTTAAGTCATTTCTAATTATAGTGGACCTTCAGTTCAGTATGAAGCTATTTTTTCTGTTGTTGATTTATTAAAAAATAAACTTCCATTTTATCCTTAATACTGCCATCATTCATTTTTAAGCTTTCTTTGGCAGTTTTCTGCACTGCATAGCTCCCATTTTTACGGGTCACTGTCTGCTACTTTTCCATGATTTTATATGGTATCCTTTCTTTTCCACTGGTATCTTAGTTCTTGACCAAGCTAGTGATTTAGCCAGGTTATCAGGCTATCTTCTTTATTTGTGTATGATTTTGTGGCCTTTTCCCATATGCGGAACTTTTTCCCCAAAGAATTTCTGATCGATTTTCTTCTGTAATATTTTCTTCCCAGTGAATTTTGCCCAGAAATTTTAATTTTTGTGAGCTGTTTCGAAGTGCTGCACATATATATCTGAGTAACTAAATATGTCACTAACCAGTCTTCTTTGCCATACAATATGGCTTTAGACATGTTCGCCAAACCCTTTTAGCTCAGCATGCCAGAAATGCTTCTGGACAGCTCTTGCTCTGGAAACAGACATGCAAAAAAGCAAACCAGCATCATGGTTTCTCATCAAATTGTTAAATAGCACCAAGTAATGCTGCGAACACAGAAGATTTGCTGCCAAGCTACAATTATTTTATCAGCCTAAAATAAATAAATAAATATATATATATGTATGTCGCCCAAACCATTGGAGTGGGAAAAATTCTTGCTAAAAAGAGGAAAAAAAAAGGTTTAAGTAGGTGTTAACCTGGGGCTTAGCGTCACTGTAGAGGAGAGATTTTGCTTAAAGAGTACAACAAATAAGTGACATTGAAAAAACTCTGATATTAAAATGGTAATATTAGTTCATTTGGTTTTAATGGGGTTACTTTCACACGTGAATGACTGTCATGGTGTTGAGGAAGCTCTTTGTATTAAGGACTCTGTAGTGCTACTGCACGTCTAGTTGTGTGGGACAGTAAATCCTGTCTTCACTACCTTCAAAGTTAACAGGAGATACAGACAGATACTTGTTTGCATTAAAAATAAATAACCCACTAGACAGCTTCCAGAGGATGTGCAGCTCCTCTGGTTACTGGCTTTGCTTAATGAAATAAAATTGACAAAGGAAAGCACAGAAAAGATTTATTGTTACATAAATCTTAGATATATTTGGTACATCCTTGGAACAACAGAACTTTAGACATTAGTTTTAAATAGATTTACAGGAGTCAAAGGTCACAGTTCCTGAAAACAGAGGAAACTATGCATAGAGATTGTGTTTATTTTCAGTCTCTTAAAAAAATCAAATGAAATCATTCAGTGTATAAAGCAGAAGCACTTTGTTATGAGTAGCAGAACCAAGCATTGTGGATATTTTTATCTCCCTGGTTACCGTGTGTAACAAAAACAGATGTAGAAAAACTTGTGGCTTTTCTTTTTTGTTGCTGTTTCTTGCCTTAACAGGTTTTTTGTTTATTTTTATTTTATTTTATTGCAGTCTGTTTAAATAAAGATAGTAAGTCTCATAGAACATCTGCCCGTAGAGCAGGCAAGCACCAGGGCAAGCTGCAGCAGACGGGAAGGGGAGGCAACGTGTAGTAGCCTCTGCAGAGGGAGACTGGTAACAGATCTTTCTCACTGAGTGGCAGCTGAATTACACGCTTCTACTACAGGATAGATGAAGATAGATTTACAGGATAGATAAAAACCGAACACTCAGATATTTTTTCCACAGAGTGAATGCCAAACATTTAATTTTAAATAACCCATTCAAAATATAAACAGCTTGAAATGAAGATTATTTTCCTCAACTGTTGAACGCAAAGGTTGTGGTTATTTAAAGTTGAAGTGCAGAATGATATATTTTGATTAGACTGAGCAAAAAACTATCCTCCTTTGGAAAGGGAGCACAGCAGCGACTGGATCATCATTACATTCCTGATGAACCCAGTATTTTTGCATAGAGGGCTGTCCAAAATCATATTTATACTAGCTATCCATTTTAATGTAATTAGAGATTGCATTAAATGCGGCAGCTTCCCTGGGAAGCTTTGAGCAGGGCAGCTCTGTTACCTGAGTGCCTGGGAGATGCATGGGTTGCATTTTGAGGTCAGCTACTACAGTTTGTCAATAGTCAAATTTCATCAAAGCTGTGGCTCATCAGTTTGTATGGTGGTGGGCTTCTTCCACTGAACAGTTGCTTTTGGGAGTATATTGGTGCATAACATATCAATGTATTTATACATTTGTGGTGTAAGAGTAAAAGCAAGGTGCTTATTTACAAAGAAAAGCTAAATTGCACTGAATGAATAGCGTTAGAGTCACTGAACCTGCTTGACTGTCTCTACTTCTATGCAAATCTGTGTGTTACAACACAGTAGGGGCACATTTGGGAGCACAGAGGTGTTTAATGGAAGTACATAACCCCTCTGAAAACTCTGGATGTTAAATGCAATCATGAGGCTGGAATATCCACAACTTATAAAAGGGTGAGACAAAACAGTAAATGGAGAGTAAATGGAAAGATAGGAAAGAAAAGTCACCAGTGTGATTGTAATTTGTATTCCCGTGAAGATGGGAATGCACAAGCCAGTTTTGGTTTTGAGCTTGGTGATCACAGGAAAGACCGTGGGTCATAGACAAGCCTGAAGAACGAGCCTTGTGACAAGGCTTATGTGTAAACTTAGCATTTCTGCTCACGTGGTGGGAATCATACTGCATTCTCCATCGTGAGCACAGCTAGCCACACAACAGATGTTTTGCCAAACACACTGTATTTACTGGAGCTTCATGGGCGGTATTTACATGGTATTTGTAATGCCTAGTTTTTCATCCAATCCCACTACTGTTTTAGTAACATCACTTCCTTCAGTCCTTATGTATCCAACAGCATGAGAGAAGCTGTCATCAGTAGGGAAAATATCCTCCAGAGCTTTCCTCTGCTCCTGTCATTCAGTCATTTAGGTAGATATTGTCATATTATCTTCTTTCTTCTTTCATTAGGATCGTTCTGAGTGTGAGCATTATGCCAAATCTGTAATGTTGTAGTTGATATTTAGGATCAAAATCTTTCAGTGCAATTACGCTTTTGAAACAGTGGGTTCTCAAGTGTCTTATCCTGAATTCTTTTTCTCTTGCTCTTCTTTTCTGCTTTCTGAAGTCATTTAGGAAGTATCTGCCCCCCGAAAGCTGATTGCAGGCTCACAGAGAGCTTCCATGGGAAGCCCAAGTCGGGGTGGTTCATGCACAGAGCAGCGCTTTCCCGCTCCTGTCTCAATGAATCCTTTTATGACTGTTGACGCTCTGGCAAGGCTGATCCCTGAACTGGGACTGTCACGTAGGCAGTGGGTCTCAGCAAAGCCTGCGCTTGTGCTTGGGCCTGAAGGGAATCCTTTGTGTTGGCCACGTAACCCGCGCGTGCCCGGCTTTCGGCAGCAGGATTCCTCAAGGCGAGGGGGCACTGAGTGCCGGGGCCACAAGCGGAGGCCGGGCTTTGGGAATCGGGCTTAAGCACTGTACAAAGCCAGATTTAACTGCTCGCCGTCAGTCAAAGCTGACCCCTTAGGTGTAGCCAGGGCATGCTCATAAAGAACAAAAGGTCAAAGCGTCAAAGACTCGGAATAATCAGCCAGCAAAATGAATGGAAAAAAAATATGAGTTCCCTTTCTCCTTTCACTTGGGGATTGGACACTTGCCACCAAGCTTCGGACGTAATTAAAGCAGGGGCTGTGCTCGCAGCAGGTACCACAGAATACCTTCTTTCATGACTGCTGGACTACAATAATACTGTTTCTCAAGTATTTTAGATTTTGTTCAAGTATTTTTCAA
>JAVCKT010018584.1:0-18373 GCA_032273925.1 Rhynchotus rufescens | reverse complement strand
CTAGGAAAACGAGGAACGTGATTTTGGGGTGCTCCAGGGTGTCAAACAATTTTCAAAAGTGTCTCCTGAAGTGGTGCACAGCCATATGGCATAGTGGGGCACAGTCACACCCTGCTACATCCTCTACTCTCTACTTAGAGTAGTATTTCCAACACTTCACTCTGTGGAACCCATGGACAGGCAGCCGCCAATGCATCCTCGTTGAACAACTGGGGCCAGGTCATGTTGTAAGTGCTGGTGAAGAGATCTGAGCAGTGCTGGAGTCAGGCTCAGCATCCACAGCATATTCAGCATCAGGACATGCCACAGGCATTGGAGAGCCTTCTGTGTGGCATGTCACGGGTTTCAGATCTCAGAGAGCAGTAGGAAAGGAACCCTGAGAGCACTTACTCCTTCTTACGTGCCAAGCACCTGTGGTGCAGAGCGCCTTCTCTGCCCTCACCTCTCCCTTTGGGACCTGTAGGGGCACAGTGCAGAGACCAACAGGGCTATTTTCCAGAGGCAGATCCAGATTATCCTGTCACAGTGACCCTGAAAGGCAGATACAGACAACTTGAATTTCAGAGAAGGAAAGCCCAGAAAAAGCAGAGGATAAAGATGGCATTTTTCAACATGCTGAGACACAGACCTGATCCTGCTGCTGCGGTGTCAGGGGTAAGACTCCAACCACCTCAATGTAAGTAGTTCTATGCCAAAGCAAAGAGAAAGTGAAAAATTGTGAGACTTATGTGTAAATGCTGCTGAGGAACATATCTCTCCAGTGTCCCCTCAGAGATCTAGTAGTTTTTTTCCTGGATATTGGGAAGAGGACCAGTGCTTCTGGTTGCCATCCCCCTAGTATGACACCCACTATCTGCTGTCCTCAGCAATAGAAATCCACTTTGCTGAAAGTCAGATTCAGATCTTCTAGTAAGCTGAAAAAGCTATTTTTGGAATCAGTTATACAGCTGCTCAGAAGACTAGAGAGCATTTTATATAATTTGTCCCAGGAAAAACATAGTCTATAGCATAAGATAAGTGTTGTCAGGATTCCCAGAATTCACTGCTTTTTCATTAATATTGCCTCATAGGCTTTCTCCATTGCAAAGATATTAATTTAGCATGTTTGTTTCAGTGGAACTTAAAGAACTGAATGTATGCATTTCACAAAGTCAGTTTTCCTAATTATCTGAGATGCTTATTTTGACTCCAATTTCTACTCCTCCTTAGAGGATACTCTAGAGAAATAATCCACTCTGTATGTTTTCCTTCCTAGATTATTTCTGTTGCTTAGCATTTGAAACTTATCCTTCATTAGGGACTGATCTAAAAGCTATTGAAGTCAATGAAGCACTTATTTCTCCTTGTGATTTCAGTGAGCGCTAGATTGGAATTAGAAGTAAATTGGCTAGACGAAGGTTTGTCTAGAACTGGTGAGATTGCTCTTGTTCCGTGGCTCAGTTCTAAATATGATGACATTTTGCATTTTCCATGGAGAAGTATCTTCAAAAGCCATTAATATCTTCTTTTTTCTCTTTCTGACAAACCAGAGAAGATTATTCTTTTTAATGAAATCTGCAAGGGGCATTAATGGAAGAAAGAGTATCTTTGCTGAGATTATTCTCCTCGTCAGGAATTGCTCTGGACAGCCTTATTCTTTTTTCTAAAATCTATTAAGATAAGATTTATTTACATTGAAAAGCATTAGAATAAAGAACTTTTTGAAATTCTGGAAGAAAACTGTTTCTGTTCTTTTTTGCCTTTTTTTTTTCCCATGAATACTATATTATACATAATGAAAATGAATAGATTCATTGAAATTATTTGTCATATAAATTTGTGTAATGCAAATCCCATCCTGGATCTTCTATTCATTTTTTCCATGTCACATTTTAATTCTAAAGGAATAAGGAGCAGAAAGCTGTGCATATATGCTTTATGCCCATACATTAAATTTATTTCTAAATATAGAAAAGTCAATACTGCAGTGGGTCAGATTTTTTGAATATATCCATGAAATGTGTCCTCTGGCTGATCTAGAGTCCTCTTACTGAGCCAAAGACACCAATTCAGGCGAGAGTCCTTTCTAGTTCTTTCCTGCACTCTCAAAATTACTTTCAAATGCCCTCACAATACTTTCAGTACCTCAGGGAAGAATGTAAAGAGGATGGCGCCAAACTCTCCTTGGTGTTGGCCAGTTGTCAGGACAAGGGATTAATGGGAATAAATTGAAACAGAGGAAGTATGAGGAAGAACTTCTTTACTTTGGGGGTAATAGAGCCCTGGAACAGGCTGCCAAGGGAGGTTGTGGAGTCTCCTTCTCTGGAGAAGTTATAGCACCCTTGGAGGAGCAGAGTTGGCTCTTACTCCTCATATCTATAACATGGGAAAAAATCTGACCCCAGAGGAATCATATATTCCTAGCAATAACCTCAGTCAGTGTTAGGAATTGCCAGTAATTCATGACTGAGACTCCAAAATCCACTTACTCTCCTATTGCTACATCTGTCAGCTATGTTTCAGTACATAAGTGATGCTCTGCAGCTTGAAGAATAATGAAGGAGAAGAAAAAAAAAAAAAGAGCAAAGAGATCTCTCGTAGTCCTTGCACATTTTTGTCACTTTCCTCCTATTGCAACCAGATTTTTCTTAAAGGTCATTTTATTGATTTTGCTTTATCATTATCCAGTGAAAGATGATTAAAGTTTTCTCCTCAGGTACTGAACCACTTAGGCCTGGCTTGTAACAAGAAGATGCCAAAGACATGACCTGATGTCAGCTTCTTTAAAGTATAAAGCCTTTTAAATTCCTGATAAATTTGAAGTCATTATAATTGTTTTATCAATAAATGGAAGTAGCTTAAATGCTCAAGGGATTCATTTTCTTTCTTATGAGCTAGGATTGTAACCTACACACTTTCTAAAACATACAGAAGCTCTTCAGAATGAATAAAATCTCTTTCCTTCCATCCTCTGGATCTCCTACTCTGTGAACGGTATTTGTTTGGTACTTATTCTCTAAGCCTTTTTTTCCCTCTTACAGTACTTGAAAAGAAGCTGCTTCACTATTTCCACCACATTTCTGAGTACAAGGTGACTGGGTTTTGTGTCCTATTTCCCTGATAAGGCCTCTTAACATTCATTTAGGGAAGTTGTGTCTTTGATCTCCTATAAATCCCAACACTTTTGTTATTTGACTTGTCATTTGCAAACCACATTGCTTTCATTTCTCAGTCCAGATTAAATCTCAGCATTGTCAGCTGTGTCCTTTGAAGAAAGCAGTCAATACCAGCTTGGTTTCCATCTCTGTACAAGCTGGTTTACAGGAATACAAGCAAGGATGCTATGAACTTTTCTGTATTGGGTGGTCACCACTAATTGTCATGCTAGTGTCTTTGTCCAGTTAATATACATGATTTATATCCCAAACTTAGTCAGATAATTTCAAAATTCACAGTTAATTCTATTTTGTTAAAAGTTCTCCCTGTCATCAAAAAGAAAGATCCCAGTGGGAGTTTTGTGCACAGAGAACTCCCAAGATTGGACCTAATTTTGTATATAAGGCAGCAGCAGCAGAGAATTCTTCTCATGCTTACTGCCAGAATGCTTCAAACCTCATCAGCACAATAAAGTTTTACAAGGTAAATAGTTTAGCTAAAACTAGTGCATGCAATGAGTTTGTGAGGTGGATGCTGGAAGCGCATGAGATTCACCTCAAAAAGGAAGCTGCAAACATCCAACAGGTGAGAATAGTTTTGTGACCCTGCTGCAGTGGGTTGTAGTCATATGGGGGAGCTATAAGCAGTAGCGTGTGACATCCATTAGCAAGATCTTTGAGCAATGAGGATTAATATTAATACTGGTGTTATACCTTAAAGTTTTAAACACTGCTAGTAAAAGCGAGCTCTGACCTTTTTGCTTAGGTGAAGACTCCTTACTTCCTGAACAGAGATGATGGCTCTTGCTAGAGCCCATGGCACTAGGATTGCCCTGAGGTTTTCTTCAGCTGAATTATCCATTAATCAGATTCTGTCCTACAGTAAAAAAGACTAAAAGCAATTACAGTAAAAATGACTAAAAGCAATTACACTATCAAAATTGCACCTATTAGAATATTTAAATTTACCTCAAAAACTTACTATGACAAGCAAAAAAAAGTGAGTGGGTTTTCCTGAATTGTCACACTAATTCTAGGTTCATTCTTCTAAGATTATCACCCATATCAGGATCCGTGGTCTTAAAAGGGGAAAAATGGCTATTACCCATTCAGGCTCATGTGTGGCTGACAGGAGAGGCTATGAAAGTAAGGAGGCTAAGGGGAGAAAAAAACACACAATAGTCTTTCTACTATTGATTTACATAATTGTTTTGGAAAAAAAGACTTGCTAAATCTTTAGCCTTGCCAAAAAAAGAAAAAAAAACAGCCTTGCTAAATTTCTTTCCTGATTCTGAGGAAATAATGCAGCATGGTATTTAAAGGCTGAAGGTCCCTATACCAAATCTCACTAAGAGAGGAAGAATAAAAGTCCATCTTTTGTAGCTATAGGCTGTACTTTGTGCATATTTTGGCCTCTTAAGGGAAGGGGACTAAATGGGATGTGACCTAACTTGTTTTTTTTTCTTTTTTCTGCACCATTTTGTCCATGTGGGGCACAGTACCCTTGTTCACCAGTAAAGAGAAGCAGTTCTGGCATCATACTGGCCTCATCATAGGCCACCCGAGCTTGCTCTTCAGCTCACTGGAGATGCAAAGCTGTAGGAAAGCCTAAAGAAGCAGAGGATGCCCTCTTGACTGCTTGGAACCAGGGAGCAGCACGTGCGAAGGTGACAGGACCTCCTCTCTGCGCCCAGATCTGGGGAGCAGCGGGTAGCATCCCTCATGCCCCAGCCCTCATGCCACAGATCTGACTTCTGCAGTCGCAG
Source organism: Rhynchotus rufescens (assembly GCA_032273925.1). Taxonomy (NCBI): domain Eukaryota; kingdom Metazoa; phylum Chordata; class Aves; order Tinamiformes; family Tinamidae; genus Rhynchotus; species Rhynchotus rufescens. Next base: position 13,473 of record JAVCKT010018584.1, on the reverse strand, counting down.
ACAAGCGGTGTGGGTTTGACTCAGCTCTGGAGAGCTTCATATCACACCATATCCTAGCCACATTTTTGAGATACACTCAATATAATCCTAAAATCTACAGCACACCCTTTGCTGCAGATGAGACAGTAAAATTTGGCTTGCTAAACAGAACAGCAGGGGGACGGTTCTCTTCTCTTTCTCTTGACAGAACAGTGGATGAGCTGGGTCGTGGAACAAACTACCCTGCTGCGTATGAAGAAAAGAATAATAAAAAAAAATTAGTAGCACATTTAGCTTTATTGAAATTGAACAAATAATTTTTTCTTTTTAATAAATCCTTACAGCAAGTGTAAAATTTTAATGTTTGATTCATTTTATGTTACAGGTTGTCTTCTTCTGTGTAAGCAAAAATACCTTTTTTTTTTTTTTAATTTTCTACTTTAAAACATGTAGCAAGGTTTTGAATAACGCAGATCCGGCACCAAAAGGTAACAGGTTCTGAAAATCACAGTACAGTTTTAAAATTCTTAGGTAAATTAATGATATTTAAAATGGATAGCCACTTTGAGTAAAGATATAAATTAGAGGTCTGTAAACAAGTTGTGTTTACCTATAGAGCTATTGATTGCAGCTACAATGAGAGCAGTAATAGAAACTCAATGCTAAACTGAGCTACACCTTTGAGGAAACAAGATTTTACTAAGAAGTGTGGTACAGGGTAGCACAATAGGTAAAATACAGTTTGGCACCTCAAGTTGCATGTAAAATCAGCAGAAATAAAATGAAATAAGTGCACTGTCTTCCAACAAAAATAAAACGGGCAGTTTCACTGGTTTTGGAGTGTCAGCTATCAAATAAATCACACAACACACAACTTCAATCCCAAAATTACAATTCTAGTAAAGCAAGATAATATTAAAATGCACACTCACAAGGATAGTAAAGTATAAATTTTTTTTTCTCTCTCTTCCATGTCAGTAGAAATAACTTACAACCCACAAAAGGACTCCTTGGTGAAACCACTAACTACAGACATGGTCATGGAATGTAGCTCAGTAGACTTGTTTCAAATAGAAAGGCAACATTATCCTGAAAAGTTTGGTCCTTTTATAACTCACTATACTGTAGCCACCACAGTCTCTTGGTAGATGTTTTAGGAGAATAGCTTGGTTTCTTACTTTTTTTCTTTTTTTAAGATAATATTCTGATGATAAAATTGGGTAAAATTTGGCCCCATTTACAGATGTGTGATCAATGCTGAATCTGGAAGAAAAACACTGAAAGTACATATAGTGAACCCTTATTGACTGGTATCACGGCATACTGTTTCATGCAATCACTTTTCTTTCTATACTTTTTTTTTTTCTTTTTCTCTTCAGTGTCCTGGGGGGGAAAAAGAAACCCTTAGTCCAAATGACAGAAAGACATTTCACTGTTTATTTACATGTGTATATCATCACTTTGGCTAAGAAGTCCTGGCAAATAAGAGTTGCCTATTTCTTGTGAATGTCCTCATGCCTTATAATTTTATACGTAATCCAGTAAAAGATGTTGAAAATGAGGAAGGCGAGTGGGAATGCAGCACGAGATATTGTATCAATCCTTTTTGCACGGTCAACAAACTTCTTTTTGATGGACTCTGAATCCTTTGGTGGTGCCATAGGTGGGTTGGGTGGAGTAGCCTTGACTGCTGTGCCATCTTTGACTTGGAGACAGTGACCCATTCCATAGCCACTGAAATTGAATCGGCTGTCACGAGCAACTTCATCTTCCTGGAGGATAAAGAAGACATATAAGACACAATGACCTATCTAGAGAGTACTTTTTCTACTTGAGTAATTGGGGTCTACATCTCCAAAGCACCTAGCAAATTAGCTGATGAAGCTGTGATACAAAACCCGTACCTCAAAGATAGGCTTCACCATTGCAACCACAGTGACAGTAACAATAGAAACTCAGTGCTAAACTGAGCTACACTTTAGAGAAAATTAAAAGTCTCACAAAAATGCATGGAAATTAGGTGAGTACTACTTTTGTGGATCTGAGCCTTAACCAGGCTGTATCTCAACTCCATAGAGAAGAGACATTACTGTGCACACTTCACCTCATCACTTTCATCCCACTTCCTCAGGAAAGGAAATTTTGTCATGTTGACTGTGGAGTCTACTCTGGCCAAGCTAACTTGAATGCCCAGGGACCATGGACTACAAGCACATGTTTATCAAATGCTCCGCATAGCCATGGCCCCTGCACATTGGCACCTGAGCTGTGAAACAAGGATAGATCGCCTCTCCTCACTCACAAGAGAGCTCTGATGAGCACTGCTTCAAAGCACTTGAGTACTTATTAGCAAGAGTTAGGTACAATAATAGGAGTTAATATAGCACCGTCTTTCAAAGTCCCCTCTCTCTCCCTCTCTCTCCCCCTCGTCTTAGGTGGGAAATGCTTGTTTTTGGAAAAGTGAGTAAACTACCACTGAACTTTATCATCATGATAACTGCATGATAAAGTGCCTTTGACTGTCCTGGTAAATTCTCACAGACATTTCTCCTGTCTGGTAGCACAATAATGTATGAGTTATAGTTACTGGTGGCCTTCCATGAAGGATGCAGAAACAGTAAACAAGCAACTCCATTCTTATTTTTGTCCTACTTAAAGAGTCTCTCTTGGACTGACAAATATTTTAGCATTGACTTTAAATGACCTCTCCTTGGGCTGACTATGAGACCATTCACTCATGGGAATTACTCCTTCACATCTCTCACTACCCTAGTCTTCTGATCCTAACAGAATCAGAGACTGCAAGAAAAAAAAAATTAAATAGGCAAGATATTAAAAAGTCTACATTTGCTGACCTCAGGGTTTGGCAGAAGGGAGGGGAAGAGGATAATTTACATCAATCCAGGATGTAAATCACTGCTCTCTTACAGGAGCACTTCTTTCAATAATTACATTTTTCTCTCTCTCTTTAGCTCTAACATGGGAATTGAGTATACCACCTGGCTCCTTGAAGCTGACATACAAATGTGAATAAGTAATAGAATGACCCAAGGTTACCAAATTAGAAATGATCATTCTGAGATGGCATTGAATGTGCATGAAAGGAGGATAGGCAATAAATAGAGTTCTTAAGCTTCGATCACTTTGGCATGAAGAATATTCTGTGGTGTACCCATGAGCAGGTGGATAATTGCACTACTGAAAGGCTGTTTGAGTAGTTATCCAGGATTTACATCCCTTTCATCTCAAAAGCTCACCATCATTAAGAGAAAGAAATATGTTGTCCTTTTTTTAAAAATTTTATTTATTTGCTCTTTTCATTCCCTCTGTGAAAAATCTGAAATTCTGCTCATCAAAGTGAATATAAATATATAAAGTGTTTTAAAAACGAACCTACTGAGACCTGTGTTCTGGATAGTAGGCTTCTTTTGCATAACTTCGTAGCATTGCAGTGCCCTCTAATAGTGCAGGAAGCTGCCTTTTTTACCACATTTTTCTGTTACTGAGTTTGAAAGCTAAAATACAAACCTAGAAAATGAAAGGTGATTAGAAAGGGTAACAGGTTTTCAGCAGCTGTGTCACCATATGCACTTTATTCATTTTTTAAAAATATAATCTGTTACTTGAGAGCAATCTATGGGAAGAAATAAAACACACTGAGCTCAACCCAGGACTTGCAGAATCCAGATGTCTGTGTCCTGCTGGGTCACAGCTTTGTTGTGTAGGTCTGAACAATTCATCTTCAGTGTTACAGACCTATTTCTGAGCTTACACTGTTGTAACTCGCACAGGAGGCTATCTAAGATTAAGGACAGGGGTCTTTAAATCTCATTCTTTCAGGTCTTAAGTACCTGACCTTTAGCTTCAAGTATTCACTAGTTTCTCTACAGGATTTACAGCCCTGAATTTTCCCTAACAGACAGCTGGCTATGCCATTTCTTTCTCAAAAAATGAGAGAAAAAATGTGGTCATCCCCATGTCAGCTTTTTATTTAGGACTTCAGTAGGTACAGAATTTACCCAAGACACAAATAGTGCAGTGTTCATCTAGGATATGATGAGTATATGTTCAATTTCCTTCTCTGCCTGAGGAGATTTGAATCTCCTTCTCCCCAGTGGATGCTTGAATCAGATTGTTACCTGTTTTCAGAACATGAAGCTGTTTGCTGGTTGTAAAAAATATGCACTTTGCAGCTTTTTTTTAAAGCTTACCAGAAAAGAAGCTCTTCTTAAAAAGACTGAATAATTAATTAAGACAATGACACTGTATTTCTACTCTGCTGCTTGTTTCTGATTTTGATTTGACTTTGATTTTTGACTTACCAGTAGAGAGAATCATTGAAAGAATGCAGCTCTTTGATTATATAGCTGCCTATGTAAGCAAGCAAGGCCTCACAGTCCTTACAGCGATATGTTTTTTAACAGGGCAAATCTCCGATAGTCATTGGCCTGCTGCATGCTTTATGGCACTTTGTGGTCTGGCGCATGTCTCCCTGCTAAGAACTGTCAGCACCCATGGTCTCACTGGTATGACTTGATCTGATCTGAGCTGTCCAGCCTCATCACACATCACCTAAAAGACCTCAAGGTGCTGCCCTTGTTTCCTGAAATAGGTCAACATTGTTGAAAACTCAAAAAGGAATCCTGCAAACACCCATGCTTCTGTTTAAGCCAATATCTTTCCTGTGAGACTGCAGAGTCCTCTCTGCTGCTAAACAAAAACGAGAGACAGGGAATAAGCTCTAGCACTAGAACTTCTTTCTCCACGCTGCTTGTGGGTTAACTCACTGTGGTGTGTCACTCATTGGACCTTTCTCCAAGACACATCTGCTTCACTGCAGATATCATTAAGCAATAGCCACAGCGTGTCAACAGCCAGTGTGATGCTTGGCCTCAGGAACAAGGCCTTGTCCTTAATGTAATTTATTTTAGCAATAAAGAGATAGTTAAAGAGCCACTCTCTAAAACACCTTAACCACAGTGCAAAACTATATTATAAAAATGCAGGTTGTCTTCCAAAATTCTGTTGCATAGAAAGCATATTTGGGCAAAGTCATGGAGACAGAATTCCAAAATTAGATTCTTTTTCTTCTATTCTATACTTCTTATCAGAGAATATTTCATTTTTATATATAGGACATTGATAATCCCAAGTACCTTCTTAGGAAGGAAGCATCTTCACTCAAGCATGATCCCAAACATCTTCTTGTAACAAAATGGCTACATATTTCTTTAACATGGTGGCTTTGTAAACTGCTGGTCTGAGTTACCCTCTGGCATGATGGAGTCACATACCATTCTCAAGATCATATTCAGTGTATTCACTTTCTTACATTACAGACTGTTTATGGCTTTACAGATTTTAAAATAAAAATTGAAGACCAAATAGAGGTCAATAGGCACCAATGGTACTGTCGTATCCAGTGAATGTCTTTAACCACCTAAAGCAGTATGAAGTTGCATTATATATAGCTATAACTCAGTCTGGTCTTGATGACGATAAGGTAAATTATCACAAAATAGCATAAGAAATAGAAAAGAAATCCGTAGTAATAGGAAAGTATTTTGCTATTTTTCCCTCAGATTTTCACACACCTGGTGAAAATTTTAGAAGTAGGTATTTTAGAAGAATCAACCTTTGCAAATTTCATGTGAGGAAGAACTTCTTCACTGTGAGGGTGACAGAGCCCTGTCATAGGTTGCCCAGGGAGGTTGTGGAGTCTCCTTCTCTGGAGATCTTCCAAACCTGCCTGGATGCCACCTCTGCCGCATGCTCTAGGTGTCCCTCCTCGAGCAGGGGGCTAGATGATCTCTAGAGGTCCCTTCCAACATTAATCATCCTGTGATTCTGTGATTCTGTGAAAATTGAACACATTTCCTCTATGTAGGGCAAATTCTATAGAAATATTTTCAACACTACCTAATTTATAAAATATATATATGTACATATATATTATCTTCTGTTGCCATACAGAACATTCTTAGGTGTTGGCTTTAAAGAATTTTCATCAACAAAGAAGTGATTTTTTTTTCCTGATTATTATTTTTATTTAATAGGCAAGGAGTAAATAGAGTTTAATATTCTTGTCACAGTATCCTGTTATTCTTTCTCATATTTCCATCTTTGCAAAGCTTTTGTTTCTACTCCATCAGGTCTAGAATGTAATCAATACTATCAACTTCATACTACTGCAACCAGAAATGGGGAAAAAAAATAGATAACTTAACTCTTACCTCTTCTTGCATGCACAGCTTACCATACCATGCATTCTGTCCAGAACATTTGTTTTAAAGTGTTTTTAGTCAGCATTGACTCAGTTTCAAGAACATGTAAAATGAGAAAGAGGCTGGCTTCAACTGCTGTATTTAATTTACTCTCTGATGTGATTTATTCATTTAATTTTGCTACTTCTTACCCAACATATGGTGGGCAAACGATTTAAAGGACTATCTGGTTTAATTAAATTTCAAGGACATAGGAGATTAATTTTAGGTATAGATTAAAGAACATCAGGGAAATTTTCCTTTTTGGCATTCATAAGCACAAAATTAGAAAACCACAATAAATTTAGACTCAAATGCAAAATGAAATCAATATGAATTAGATACCAAAATAACTTTGCAGACTTTATTCCTAAATCATCTTTATGATTTTGAAATGCCTCCCATTTCTCAGTACATTACATAATTCACATTATGGTTTTGTTAAGAATCACGCTCGCATAGTTTTAGTTCTCAGGAGTCACTGAGAATGTGGATGAAATTAGTTCAGCTGTGGTAACATACTTGGATTTTCAATTCTATTTTGGTTCCCCACAGAAGAGTCTTAAAATTGTTTAGAGACAAGAGGGAATGTTGTTACATAAATTAGCTAGTAATCTATGTAGTAGATTAGTACATAGCAATATGTAGTAGTAATAATCTTTAGGGGGAAGAGATCAGTTTTATATCATAGGGAAGATGTAAGTGGTGATCCTCCAAAGATCTGTTCTTGAACCCAGTAACAGGGAAAATATTTACAAATGAGTTGAGGAGAGGTGTTCCACAGTGAGAGCATCCCTAAAACACCTAACTGAAAAAGGTTATCCAGAAGTGACAAATCTAAATCCAGGTTTGTGGAAAGAGCTCTAAATACTCTAAATACTAAGCAATCAAGTTAAAAAAAAAAAAAAAAGAAAAAGAAAAAAAAAGCAGCAGATGAAATCTAGTCTTGATAGGTACTAACTAAAGCACATTGCAAAAGATAAACCCTGACATCTGCACTTACAGGCTCAAAATTAGTTCTTTCTCAGGAGGGAGTTCTGGGAAACACTGTGCAGATGATTCAGAAAACATTAGTCCACCACTAAGCAACAGTCAGTCAGTTGGGAACAAAACAGAAAACAAATATTCTAACATTTCAAGCACTTAAAGCACAGTGTGCCCAGTTTCTACATGCAAGGGGACATTTCTGGTCATCCAAACTCAGAAAAGACATTGGAAAAATTACAGTTAGAGAAAGTACAAAGGGGAGAAGCAAGGATGACTAACAATTTCTTCTGCATGAGAAGAGACATCTTCTCATCTCAAGAGTAACTGAGATGTCTTCTTCAGCTTAGAAAAGCTGATGAGCATTTGAATGAGCATATCACAGAGATAATAAAATCCTAGTTAAAGTTAATACTAAGTGAGGAAAACAAGTTTTGGTTAGTCTTTTTTTTTTGAAGTAATTTATTTTTCATTTAACTGTAAATTATTGTGAAAGGATGTTCAGATGATGAAAATATAAAAATGGCACAAATTCATGAAGAATAGGTTAATTTGCAATTACCGAAAGTGAAAACTTAGTTCAGTTTTTAGTATTTTGAAGGTCTTTTTTTTTTTTTTTTTCATTTTTCTCCTCACATGGCTCTACTTTGAGGATAAGTCCTGCCAATGCAGAAAGAGATGACTATGAGGTAGGAAACCTATATGTTCCAATTCCTTAGAGAGAAGAAAATACAGAGAAAGAGCAAGACCTGGGTGGTATTTGGTAAGGAGGTAAGGAGCCCTGGAGCTCATTTTTCTCCAATAGATGCCATTCATTCTCCTCACTTAGTTCAGGCTTCAGAAGAACAAAAGGTGATCTAAAGCTGTCATTTCCTCATCTCAGTTCTGCTAAAACTGTAACTCAGACTGCCCCCTGAATTTGGCCTAAGTATTGTTCTTCCTAGATATCCACCAGAGTGTTTCATCGAAATCCTAAGCAGTCCCTGACTGACCCTCCAGTGATCCTGCTAGTTAGGGAGTACCACTCTGTGTATTACAGTAATGTTCATCACTTTATCACATCTCTTGAAAGCAATTTTCCTGCTCAGTGAAGCTTTTTTGTATCCCTTATTTGGACATTCATGCTTTGTAAAATCTAAGATGAACCTTGTGTTATAAATATCATAATCGTTTTAATTATCAAAAGATAATTTGGTCATGGATGTCTTCAGTAAGGATTTCCAGTGGACAAATTTAGGTTTGCTTTTGAGAGTTCTGCTTAATAACACCTCTCTTATCTCCAATAAACAGGAGAAAAATCTTTGAAGCATAAATGATTCACTTACTCGTTCTGTAAGAACAGCAAGTGAACTGTTGTTAATACCATAATGAAACAGTAGTTAATGTGGCTTCACCCTCCGCTACTTAGAACTGAACATTATCCAACTGAAAGAATAACATTATTTAAACATGTTGTGGTGCAAAAATATTTTCCTGGATTGGAACATCTTGGAACTGAATTGAACTGAATTCTTTCAATAATTACCTTAATAATAGAGATTATACAGTCATTAATGGTGATCATTGGTACAAAAGGGATGATTTTCCTTTTATTTAGTAAAGAAAGACTTCTTCCCTTCAGATTTCATAAAGTCAGCTCTTATAAATTTCTCATTCAACCTCATGTTTTATATATAATATACAATTAATATTTTAATTTTGGAAGGGGAAGAGTACCCAGGTGAACTGTTATTTTGCAAAGTATAAGAGATGTCATGAGAATTCTAAGTTCTAAATAAGGGCAGATTTATTTCTGACACATCAAGATTGTGTCTTGGTTTCCCTCTGTTTTAAATGAAAGCAATACTTTAAAATATCCAGGCTCAGTGGTGTGTGAATGTCCTTGTATAGGCATCATTCATCTGGATATTAAGTTCTCTCAGGACAGTGAAATTTGGAGACTTGACTGCTCTTGGATAAGCAGTTCTGTCAGTGTCTTTCTGATGAAAGGAGTGACTGGTTAGTTTATCAATGGTAAATGCACATTAGTCTGTTTTATATCAGACAAATGCGTATTAATGATTTAGATCTGAAGGATAATCTGCTTTGACCAGAAGTTTGATGGATTCAGAGCAACTACTTTCTCCTCATCCTGTCTGCGTGTAATTCTGTATAAACTGTAAGGCTAGTATTTAAACATGTGATTATTCTGACATTTTAATTAGTATGTGAAATAATAATTAACGGGAACATCAAAGCACATGAAGGAGGACAGAAGGGCACAGTAGGTGGGGAAAAAGATGAAGAATTTGGGACAGAAAGGTAGAGAACAAAGCAGTGCAGGGACGACATGGCTCTGCTTTGAGGAGCGAACTTTGCTGCGCCTTGTTTCCATTCTGATTAAGTGAACAGCGTGAGCCTCCGTGAGGTTAGTGCAGCATCAGCTCATGCAATTAAAACAGACGGGATGCTTTACCTGCCTACATGCTAAGTAAAAACAACATAATGCAAAGCAAGATTATACTTGCTAACATGCTCCAAAAATGAAAATACTTATGGAAATTTACCTACAATGAACTTTCCTCTTGCTCCCTGCAAAACAGCTGCCTCATAACAGATCAGGCTGCACCATAAGCAGATCCAGTCTGTTTGCAGTGCTTAAGCTCTGGCCTCAGACTTCAGCATTCTCCTGCCCTGAAATTTGCTGCCTGCTACAGTGTCAACATGGCCCAGAAAATCTTGTCCCAGGACAAGGGGTCTATGTGCCCAGGCTGTGTGACAGTTTTCTGGGAAACTGGCCTTGCTTTCTTGTAGTAGCATGTGAGACACGTGAGCTTGCAGATCCTCGCCACTGATGGAGTTACTTGAGCAGCAGCTTGCTTGGGATTTTTTCCAGAAGATTCTCTCAAACTTTCCCCCAAGCAATTTTAGATATTTGAGGGAGATGTTTTAATTGTGCCTTTTAATTTTACTGGTGTCTGCCTCCTGCCTCACCTATATTCAAATTAGATTACTTTGTTAGGACATGTGCCCTGACCTTGACTGCTTGGAGTATCTCATTTGTTGAACAGTCAAAATTAAAGCAAACAAACAGAAAGTGTGTGTGTATACAGTCCAGAAATGACACACATGGTGTGATTTGTGTAGATTATTGTCTAAAAGAAAGCATTGCAGGTAATTTTTTCAGAGTCAATTCAGATTTCAATTCATTCAACTCAGTTTTGAGGGTGAGCCCACCAAACAACAATGCAGTCTGTTCTAGGAAAGGAGACGCTCCTCAGAATTCCAATCTGGGCAGCTTTGGAAGGACACACTACAGTCAGTGACATCTGTGCCCACTGCTGAACACTGGCAATCCCTGCTCTATGTGTGCCAGAAGCTGAGGAAGTGGGTGAGAAGAGTGGGTAAAAGGACTCCTCCTTCATCTTCACAGCCCTCAACTCGCATATTGTGGAGACAGAGCCTGCCTAGCAGAGCTCTTAGTCGGCATAGCTCACGAGTGACAGTCTTACTTTGCAGTAATCACTGGAGAGAAGCTTGCAAGGTGTCAGCAACCTGACACGTGAAACGGCTTGAAATGGACAAATGGCCTGAAATGGCCAAATATGCAGTGTGTCCTGGCAGAAAGCATGAGGCAATGACTTCTGCAAGCTCCCCATGACACTGTTTCTTGGTAAGGGGTAAGGATTTGAAGAGATTTTAACTAAATTCTGTAAGGTAAATACCATAAAGAGGGGAGAAGGGGAAAGGAGAAGGGGAAAGGTTGTACTCTTCTCTACAGACAGGTTCTTTCTTTGAAACCATTTACTACAACAACAAACACCCAGAGAAAGAATACCAGAGCTTCCTCAGGCGACTTCATGGATTTGATTTATGCAAATACCACACAAAATAAATTAAATATTGCAAATTATCTTAATAATTCAAATTCTGTGGCTAAAAATAGTCTGGAGTATCTGCATAATCTTAGAGCGTTCAGAAGCAAATTTTAAAAGTGTATTTTTATGAAGACAACTCAACTGATAAACCAATGCCTATTCCATCTGACAGTTGTTCACAAAGGAATTTGAATAAGCAAGATTTTGGAATGAGGATTTTTTTTCTTTGTTAGTTTTCCTATTAATTTCCCAATTACACACATTATCCCTCTATCTTTGCATGCTATTTAGCTTTTGGTTTTAGCCAAAATTGCAATCTGGATTTCTCTAGCTGATTTTACATAGTTCTGAAGTGTGATTGAGTTAAACAAAGTATTTGTCAGATATCTGTATTTTAGACTTGGTTTCTAAATTTAAATTGCATCTTAGAAACATCCTGACTTTTGAATGTATCAGAAATATGCTACACATATTCACTGTTGTATTTTCATTTTGATTTGCTTCTATAAATGTTATTTTACAAAGTGCTGATATTATTTATTCACTGCAAAATGAACATTCATTATGAGGTAAAAATCAATGACAGTGAATGATATAACAACTTGATGGTCTAATCTTTACACAGATTTTTTTTTTTTTTTTCCTGATCTGGTAAGTAATAAATCCACAAATCCTACAAGGTCATTTGAAATAACACGTGCAGGGGAAATGAAATAAGGTTTCACTTAAAATGAGTTTGACGGTTTTTCTTCTACTGTATTATACATATACAAATATATATACTCACAAATTCTGTAACCCAGAAAGATAGATGTGTACATGTACACATACACACAGACTATTTTTCTTGTGTATATACTTAGTTTAATAATCTAATTCATTGGGATTCCCTAAGGGCAAAATCTACCTAGTTAAGATTTGTGTATTCCTGTTAAGATAAAATATATCTCTCTATAATATTTTCAAACTGCAACCTCCATTTTAAGTATCTTTTCAAAACGCTAGCATTTCTGCTTATTACCTTCACATAGGACTGAAACTGGGACAGAGGACACTTGAAAAGGGTTATTAAACCTTCTCAGTCTTCTCTGTCCATGGAAAGACGTTTTGGTAGAGTTTTGGCACCTATCCAGAAGACCCATCTGCCCAGACAGACTGGTAGCTAAGCAACAGATCACTTTGTGGTAGACTATTATTACTTGACAAAACTGATTAAAGGATAACCTGAAACAATAGATTTGATAGTATATGAGAAAAATCAGTACTATGAGATATAGCTGAGAAGCAGATTAAAAAAAAAGAAAAACTACGAGTATGGGTTTAGAAAATGTAAGACACACCTAAACTCCAACATTGCTCAAGAATGTTAAGGAAAATGGGAAAATGGGGAGAAGAAATGTCTGGTTATTTTATCTAGCAGGAAGAGCACAACAAAAACTCCAAAATGTCTGCCCAAAATGTGCATATTTTGTACTTCATCTTTTATGTGTCCTGGAACAATAAACTCTAAATCGGTGTTGGCAGTGCTGGAACTCTGGAAAAGCATGCACTTCGCTATGCTGAAAAGAGCAGTACTAATTTAGAAGGCCTAAGACTACCTGACCTAGAAGTCCTGTTTTTATGAGGGAATAACACATAGGGAAACTTAATGCTTGCTAAATATACCAATAGGCCAAAGAATGAAGCAGTGCAGAATCTCCCCCAGGCCAAGAGAGACCCAACAGCATAAGCTTCTACTTCACTGGACCTCCAGTGGCTTCTTTAGCACCAGGCAGGAATACTCTACCAGAAGTAGACAATTTGATGATCTCGGAGGCTACCTAAATACCCCACAAAGAATATTGTATACTCTGTGCACTAACATTGAATGAACATTAATCTGATTTGTTTATCTCAAGCTGAGAACCCAAGTGGAGTCTTCTAACCACTAATGTGAAACACATCCAAATCAATTAAGTGACTGATAAGTATTCAATAGCTGCTCTCAGTCTGTTCTTACCTCTTTCTCCTGCATCTGTCTCCGCTCTTCTTGACTTTTTTCCTAGTTTTTATACAGCAAATTTTGCCTCATTAACTACCAGTTCTGCTCTTGTCTTCCTTGCTGCTTCCTTACTGTTTTCCAAATCTGTGACCTCCATCTTGCATTTGCAAAATTCAGTTTCTTCATCAGCTCTCATTTGGTCTCACCCCTTTCTGCTATTTGCAACTAAATTCTATTCTTCTAAAGAAAAGGAAAATGGTAAAAAGGAGAGTACTCTTTTCCACCTTGCCAAGGCCAATTTTGAACTGAGGGGGTTATTCTAATTATTAAGAACTTTTCCTTTCCTTTCCTTTCCTTTCCTTTCCTTTCCTTTCCTTTCCTTTCCTTTCCTTTCCTTTCCTTTCCTTTC
>JAVCKT010018580.1:0-19162 GCA_032273925.1 Rhynchotus rufescens | reverse complement strand
GACCCTGGGATATGAAGTGGGAGGAGGATGCCTGTTTGCCCCTCTTTCCATGGATGCTTTGTGCACTTCCCTCTGTGGCAAGAGACAGGATGAGGAGCTGGAAAGGGGTGATAAAGAGTGTGAAAGGCAGTACTTGCGGTATTTGTTTATTTCGTTTGTCCTCCACGGCTACTGCCCCTGGCTCTGGACACTGATTTTTGCTACTAAGAATTCCCTTTTGAGGAAGGCAAAACATGAGTGGTAATACTTAATATATTAAGTAAATATATTAACTCTATGGCTAGTAAGTTTTCTCTCTTTCTTTTTCTTTCTTTTTTTTTTTTTTAGCAAAATGATAACTTCTAATGAAAAGTGCAAATATGAGGTAGTGGTAGCACCTAGTATATATGGGATGGAAAATTATTTTGTTTCATGTCACCATTTTTCCATCCTAGTAATAAGAAAAGATAACAGTCACTCTGATTTACAAGAAAAAAAATTACTGTCTCTTCATTGAATTTTTATACAACTACTATTATGACACAAGTCTTGCCACATATATGGAAAATATCTCCCACCCAAAAACGCATTACTGAAAGAATGACATACTAGGAGACAGACGCATTGTAAATATCCTCTGCATAATTAACTAGCTGCCCTCATACAAATTCTTCTATATAAGAGGAATTTATCAATTTGGTCATCACTCATTAATTTTCAAGGTGAAATTTCTAGCATTCAGTTTGAATGTTTGTAGAAATATTTCTGTGGGTGGTTTGCACGACGTCATATGCATTTAAAAGTCTGATAAAAATTATGTCTAATTTAACAGGACTCTTGCCAATTATTTGGTATGGAGGATGGTTTATTCAAGGTTATTTAACCTCAGCAGACGCTTTCAATATCGGTGGCTGGAATTTTCTCGGGTAAGTTAATGCTTTTTTAGTATTTACAATGGTACTACTGTCTGCACTATTGTTTTCCATTAGGGCTGCTGTTTTGTGTTGCTTATGACTTTGTGAAACATGAAATGTTTTCCATGATGAACCCAGTTCTTGGGTAATTTTTAGGGGGTTTGAGAACAGATTTCATCTAGAGTAATTAAGCCATACTTATTCTTGTGTACTGTTCTACAGAAAAATATGTCTTTTAGAACATGCTGAAGATTTTTGAGATCTCTTGTTTAAAAAGATATATCTTTTTAATGTTGTTAAGCCAGAAACTTGAAAGATGGAAAGTTGTTTTGTGCTAGGTCTGTAACCTATGCTACCTCCAAAGGGTCAAAAACTAAGCTTTGGTCAAAAGCTAAGCTTTTGAAAAACAGCTACTTTTATGCATGCATGAAAACAGCTGTGGTAAAATGAAACTTTAGGATTACATCTTCTCTAAGCTTGTTCAAACCTCTTTTGCACTCTAATGCCACTATACATGAGCTATAACACAAATATACACTAGCCATTTCCACACAGAAATTGTTTAGGTATCTCATAATTCATGGCTACAGATGCCCCAGAAAACAAGCGTTACGCTTGCCAAAACAAGGCATGACATTGGAGCTAATTAGCTGTTAATTAATATAGGCATTTATATATAAAACAAACATACTTGATGAAGATCTACAGTGATAATTTTGTGGTGATAATCACAGTGATAATACTGTAAGAGTACTTGGAGCAAACCAAGGCTTAAACTGCACCCAAAAGGTGCTCTGCCTCCTCCTTGTCTACAGGAAAATGCAGAAGGCTCCAAATATAGCAGCTGATTATTAGTTTAGAAGGTGAGTTTTTGCTTGTTGCATTGAAAATTAGCTGCTTGTTGACATCCTGAAAAGAGGCAGCAGTTCTCCTCTCTTCTCCAGGCTGCCAGTGGTCTGGCAAGGCAGGATGGCTGCTTTGTCCTCCCTTGCCAGACTTGCACATGGTGTCTTTTCTGAGGAGCACTGGACTGTTTTTGAGTTGATCAGATATCGAAAATTAATCTCCAGTAGCTTGTTGGAAACTATCCCCCCAAAAAAGCAGGCTCTCATACTTTTGAAGTGATATTCAAATCATTCTTGTTAGAGATGCCATGTTCTTCATGCAAAAAGGTGAGAAAGTGTCTGTCAGACCCACAGCCTTAACTATGTCGTCTCCTGGGATGTTTCCTGTTAGACAGGTAAAACAGACTGTTGACCATCAACCTGTCTGGAAGAGTAATTTTGTTATATTACAGGCAGAAAAAAAAATCCTCGGAAGAAGTATCTGGGCTTTAGGTATTGTGCTTTCTGATATGCTAACTAGCTGCTGTCATTCTTTCTGTAGAAACTAAGGGAGAAATCTAATTCAAGCTGATTTAATGCTTATTAACATAATGTCTTCAAGATTTCATGTAAGTGGTTGTGAAAGCTTGGGAAAAACACAGTAAAGGCAGTGAGTCAGCAGTGCATTCACATTATCTGCCTCTGGGACCTCGCACTGCAGAGTTAGTTAAATGCTGTGAACAGCAATAGCTAGTAGTTAATAGCTGTAGTTAAGTGCAGTGAACAGCTCAGGGACACAGATTTGGCAGGTCAGCAGAATGACAGGACAGGAGGAACAGGAGTCCAAGGCAAACTTACTGTTGAGCGGACTTGTTTAGCCAGGGGCTGAAGGACCAAAGCCACACAGGTGCTCTCTTGTAGAGCCATGTGACCTCTTGCAGATAAGTAAAGAAAACACTGAATGGCTAATAAAAAGACATGTCCACAAGATTTGATCAATGAGTCTTAAAGTGAAGGATATCTTTTATTTGTTAATTCATTATTTCTGTGTGCCTCACATATATATTTTTCATCATGTTCTCATTTTCTATCATTGGTATTAAATCTTACGTGTAACAATTAAGACAATTTTAAGTGTCTTGGCATCAGGACATTTAAACTAGCTGGCATTTTGCAAAGAGAGAGGAAAAAGAAATAACAATACTTTCAGGGACTTCAGGTTGAGAAACAGGACAAATCTGAAGACTCCAGAGGAGGTGCCTTGACTGTCAAATCAGCAGCTCCTCTCTGATAGCTGTTTGAGTGCTAGCAAATGTGCAGTGGCTCTTGAGGAGACCAGTTAATTGTGTTGTGGAGCTCTAAAGTGATGGGGAGGGCTCAAAACATGCTATTTATATTCATTATTTCTACCCGAGTCCTGCATTTTAGAGTGGACCATTAATATTAGGAGGATGAATCTGAGGGAGCTATAGTTGGCTGTTGTAATATCACTAAACCAGCTAAAAGATTTAATCTGCTCTTCTCAGCTCTGTTTTTATTGGTTGCCCAGCCTGTATCATATTTCTGCCCTCTTTATGGCCAGATTTCCCTCATAATAATAAAAAATAATTATTATATTGCAATAATAATGTGTTGCACTCTAAAAGTCAGCTTTATCTCCTGGCTCTTTCTGTGTCTGACGTATAGTCAGATCTTTTGGAAGGAATTTCAGCTCTGATGACTAATGCTATGACTACCCTGCTCTCCTGCATCAGACAGAAAGAAAAGCTCCATTGTCATTTTGTTTGGACCCTGGAGAGAAATTTTATTGGTCAAGTTGTTTTTATTAGTATTATTTTTGAGTGCTGTGGTATATAGATATATCTATAGATATAAATATCTACGTATCATAGTGCTTTCTCTTTCTGTCTCTCTGCTCATACATATACATATATATATATATATTTGTTGAAGCTTTTGGAAAATTAGTTTATTTTCATATTTGGCTCTGTTTAGGTAATTATTATCTTATTATGCACTGCTTTGCCTAATGTGTTTTTTTTTTTAATAAAAGCAGTGTTCCTTCTGTCATTGAAAATCTATTAGTGTGCATACAGTATTAATAAAAGCATTTGTAAATGCAATTCACTGGTATGAGTCATTGATTAAGCCTAATTACAGACAATATGATGGAGAAAAATCAATCTTTGAACTACCGAAATATCTGACCTTCAGTAGCAGAGGGTTGAGCTGGTCTGGAATTTTCCAATGAAACCTTTTCGTGCTGGGGAAAAATACAAATCCAAAAGCTTTAGTTTTGCCAAAAGATTCAAATCATCAGTTCAAAGAGAAGGAACACTGAGGTAAAGGAAACTCAGTAACAGATAAGCCCAGAACAGCTCTATATAAGATGTTTCATAAGGACTGACTTAATTTTCGTGAGGCTTTTCTCCTTTGTCAATGGAGAAAGAGAAGCTTTCCCAGGAGACATCTTGGTTCAGGGACTGTCTAGAGGAGTCAGTATATCTCCAATGACTGCAGAGACACTACCAAAATTAGTTTAAAATTAGCACTTGTGAAGGTTATCCTCTTAGTAAGTCTCTAAACTGTTACTACTCTATTATTTCTAGAAAGTTTGATTTTTTATAACCTTGAGATCTTGAAGATTTGTTTTAGTAGTTGATGCAAATAGAAATAACTAAAATGTCATTGCTATTGCTTTTTGATAGCTATCTGACAAATGGGCTGTAGATTATACTGTATGTACACAGACTTACTCTCTATAAACAATATTATGTCATGACCTGTTATGTGTCCCTGCCAACAGGTAATCCACGGAACCACAACCTTACTGCCGCAGTGGGATAAATGTGTGGATCTTGTTGAAAGTGCACTCCCTTATGTTGTGGGTAAGATGTTTGTGAATGCCCATTTTCAAGAAGACAAGAAAGAAATGGTGAGTTTTGCTAGTCAGGGAGAAAACTGAATAAATATCAAGGACTCTCACCCTTCCGTACACTGAGCCTATGCTTCTTTCCACAGGGGATTCTCCAGACCTATGTATAGCCAAATCAAAACTGAGTTGAGCTTTCACCACTAATTTGCCTACATCACATCAAATCAAATAAGGGTGGTCAAACCATGTAGGAACAGAGCTAGGGCATTCCCGAGGAAAGGTTTAGTATCACTAGTGTAATTAAGTATCATAAAATTCTGTGAACTTAGTGTGTTTACTGAGGAAGTAAACTGCAGTCAAGAGGGCTAGAGACATATACTGAGCATTTGTATCTATGTCTCAGGCTCTTTTTACTCAATTGTGAAGGAAAACTTCTTCCACATGGTCCAGGGCTTAGCTTTTAGCTAGACAATTATCCTTGCTAGAAAACGTCAAGTATTGCTATGTTATCGCTTCCCTTAATAACATTTTCAAATGATTAATTACCCTTCACAGTCAGTTATGACTTATTTCTCATTCATACACTTCTCATAGGATTTTTCAATATCTGCTTTTCCAGCTATTGATTTTCCCAATAGTGATCAGTTTAAAATTAGCTAATACAGGTATTGAACTTAGTTGTGAGTGCAGGAGAGGCACAGCTATTTAGAAAACATGTGAAAAAGGATCCTGCCTTGGGGGAGACAGCTCTGAGATAGTCCTGTGCAGCGCTGGATCACTAGCTTGATTTGTTTGACTGACTTGACCATTTCCTCGCCCTTCTCTGGAGATAGCTGTTAATGATTCACAAAAACAGGACTCCCATTTAGACAGATCATCATGCCAATTTGATTTTGCAAAGCTTTTATGATCTGTGTTTTCTTTTCAGGTTCACATTTCTTTTTTCAGATTCCCTTCCTTACTTTCCAATTCCATGGCTCTTTATGGCCTTTGTAATGTGCTATTTGCTAATTTATTGGCAAGGACATTTCTGGGATATTAATCGTTTTGACCTCTGCGCAAGATGGAGAGAGAAGGAGTATAAGAAATAAACCCTTTATTTATTTATTGCGAGAAAAATATTTATTCTTGTATGGGGGAATTAAAGGAAGCTGAGAGAATTAGAGAATGGTTTTCTGTTAAAATGTGAACTAATGGAAATGCCTCTTAGGATGGAAATTCCTTTCAGATCAAATATTTTGAAAAACTGTAGAGTTAGAATTCACAGTGGCATCCACGGCAGGTAATGGATATAAAATCTATAGCGCAGGTCACAAAATTCAGACTTGCAGTGAACTGTCCATGAAGATAAAAATTAGATGCTGGTATAATTTGTTGCATTCCTTTTAGAAATGTGATTTTCAAGTTAATTATTTGGTTGTTGTCATTTTTGTTTTGCAGATTTTCAGTTCTATTTTCTTTCTTAAACATTAAGGGAACCTTTGAAAAAATGCTTTGATTATACAAATTTTTTTACTGACTCATGAAATGTAGCTGCCTATGATAAGTAAATCCTTAATTATGGCTAGTGCATGCTTTTTCTCCATCTTTTTTTTTTCCTCCACAGATTTTGTCACCAATGTTTCATATCTTGGCTACTTCTCTCTTTCATTTGATCAAGAAAGACATTATTTGTGTCTAAATATAGCACTATTTCTAATCTACAGTGCCTGCAGTGTTTCTTACAGCTACGCCTGAGCAGTTCCCGTAATAACTTTGATAGCAGGAATAGGTTTCTCCTCCAGCCCCCTGCAGCTACAGCTGGTGCATAAAGCCTAAGTGCACACCAGAGCCCAGCTGAAGAGCTTGAGTTTGAACTTGTAACCTCCAAATACAAGGAATTCACCTCATTAGTGCACTGAGGTAATTGAGCTAGTGCTCTGTCATCAATATCTTTAAGTTATCCTATTCCCTGGGATGCACTTCCCTGTGAATGTTGACTGTTTAGTCATATTTTATGCTAGACTTGTTCCAATTGTCCTATATTGTCTCTAAAAATGAGAAAAAAAAAAAAGAAAAAGATAGAAATAATGCATAGTCAAAAGAGCTTCCCTATGTTGTTTTTCTGTCTTCATACCAAATAAAGAACAGTTCCAGATTAAAACACATGTAAAAGAAAATTCAGCTAAAGGTAGCACTACTTTCTAGGGCCTAGCTCCCACCATTAGTGAAAATTTAGAGATACTAGATCTACAGATTAAACATTATATTTTGTTTTTCTTTCTAATGTAATGTAACTGATAACACAAAGATCCAGTAAGTCTTTGCAAAAAGGTTATCTATCATGCTGTGTGCCAACTCAGCTCTGGTTCTTTCCCTGATAAAGGCAGCAACTGCTGGATCCCCCTGAACTGCTTCCTTCCCACTTTATTCATAGTGGTTATTTGTGTCATGAGGGTCATCTGTTGGTAAAAATAGAAGCAACTGACTTCATATATCTTTGATCTCTGCTGCCAGACAGATGCATATGCCTGAGGACATTTCTGCTCTTTAGATCAGTGTGATGATTCTCTTAGCCATGAGATTTCTCTGACATTTCAGACTTTCTTTTCCCTTTTTCCTCTTCTTTTCCCTTTTCCCTTTTTCCTCTCCCTCTCCCTTTCCCTCTCCTTCTCCCTCTCCCTTTCCCTTTCCTTTTCACTTTCCCTGTCTCTTTGACATGCTTGTGGTTTAGTATAGCAAAAAGGTGGTGATTTTTCTGAGCTTTACACAGACACAGATTATCACAAGTTGTCAAGAGCCCCAGAGCAGCCAAGGCTGCTGAGTGTCTTGAGCTGTGGTCTCCATCCCCTCAAGAGGTCAATCATAGGAATATTTCACAAGCAGAGCTTCCTAGGTGAATATTTGAATGCTGTTCTGTATTTGGATCATGATACTGTCCTCCCAAATTCAGTTCTCTTTGGCAGTATTAAAGAGTGTCTCAGAATGATGTGAACCAAACAAAGTTAAAGATACTCTACACAGAAAAGGCTCTTGGTGCGTAAATACCTTGCAACTGACTCCTTCTTCTGCATGGACTATTGATCTGGAAGTAAAGTGTCAGAACTATTCCCAAATTCTAGCAGTATTTGTTACAACTGCAAGAAAAATATTCTCACAGCTGTGACATAAAAGGATGAGCAATGAACAGGTCATGTGGTGCAATTGAAAGAAAGAAAATGAAAAGAAACTTTTCCGAGGACTGTAAAAAGGAATGAAACCATCCTTCAAAAAGGAAGAGGACTTAGTGTCAGACCATTTATGGTCTTACCTTATTCATCATTCCTATGTATATTGAAATTTTTCTTATAATCATTCTTCTGCTCTAACTTATTTTACTGGGAAGGGCGTTGCTGTGTGTTTTGCAGATGGAAGAGTTAACTGAAGGAATTCGCTGGGCTTTCATTGACATGTTGGAAAAGGAAAATGATTGGATGGATTCTGAAACAAAAAGGAAAGCTTATGAAAAGGTAATCAATAGAAATGGTAGGTAAAATCTTGTCACAGTGAACACAGTGGAAATTGTGATTTGGCTTGAATACGGACAGAAAGGCATGGATGACCAATTATTTATTCATTCTGATACACTGATGCCAGTTATGAAGTCATACAGCAAAAGCATGTGCAACAGACAGGTACAAACGGTCCTGATAGCTTTCAGATGTGCAATGGGATGTCACTGAATTAGCAAATACAGTTTCTGAACAAAGTGATATGCTAAACTATTCCTGCTTGCTGTATTTGAATAAAAATGGTAGTGTTCTGATTTAAACACAAACATCAACTTCAAAGCTTTTCTGATAATATAGGAGAAAAGGCTTTTCAGACATTATTGGAAGGTTTTAAAATTTCACATACAGCTGGTTCAGATTTTATACATGCTGCCCTTCATAGAGCTGCAAATGAAACAGAGCTGGGTGAAAGGATAACCAAGCTCTAAATAAGGTGGAGGATAGTAAGATGCAGTTTTTCTTGCTAGTCTCATGGCAAATGGACTGCAGGTATTATTTTTTACTGGCTGTGCTGCTTGTTTCTCAAACTCTTAGAAATATATTGATTCTTATTTAGGAATTTGACAAATTAGATGCAGACTAAGACAAGGAGGATTTTGTACTTATTTCCTTAATAACAACATATCTGTAAACATACCTGGTTGTTTTTCTAGTGAACAATCATCTTGTTCAAGCTCTGTTATCTGCCTTCCATCAGAGAAACAACACAGATGTTCTGTCAGAAATTCATAAACTCTCTAAAAGGCTCTCCCTTTCCCATCTTAGAGAAAGTGGTGTCCAGAAAGCAAGTTAGATCTTTTGTGTATGGAAGTACCTCTGTTGATTTGTTTAGGAAGCTTATGGTATTTTGCTGCCAATTTAGGCATCTCAGTTAAGTTTCTGAAGCTAATGGGGTGAATCTGGGCTGAATAGTGCATGACAAACTAATTCAAGCTGCACAATATAAATACTGCTACATGCCATGGTGCTATGAATAGCAAATGGCTTAAACCTATTCTCACTGATTTGAAGGACAATTTTCTAGTTTTCTGGAACAGAAACAGGATTAGGCTTATACGACACAAGCGAATATTACATAATGACTCAGTGCAGTAGCAATTATGCAGCAACAGAGCATTCTTGCAGAATACTTTTTGTTAGAGCAAAATAGTATCTTCACATGCTGACGTAACTGATGCCTTATGTTAGAGACAAGAAGGCAGGTATGATATATGCTATAAAATATGGTGAAAGTAAGAAACCAAAACTATACTTTAAAGTCTAAATGACATACGGTACAAACATTTTAAAATAATTATTAGAGCATATTTCGTTGTGCTTTTTCTTCATGGTCAGATTTACTCTGACTGATTTATTTTAAACCAGTGCTTGGGGGACTTTTCATGTTTGCTCTTTGTTTCACAGCACTATCCAAATAGTACCCAGCTTTATGATAGAGGGCAGTGGGATGCTGCAGGTACTTTCTTTCAGATGAAAGGCCAGAAAGGACCCTCTAGTTTGAACTCCTGTATAAGCAAACTATAGCATTTTAGCCAGTTATTACTGAATTGAACGTAATATCACATAAAATAACTGTTCCAATTTTTGTGGCTATGAGATCCTCCATGGAATTTTTTATTGGAAAAGATTTTATTTCCTCTTCTTGGAAAAAAAAATCCGTCCTGTGTGTTTATCTTCTGCTTGTTTCTATTAACAGAAGTTAAAATGCCAGATACTTTATTATTATTAGTTAAGTAAAGAAAGCCAATTTTTGGACAATGAATGTATGCTTTTTAAATTGTGTTTTTATCAGTAGTTGTGAAAGGTCCTTGTCGAAGGCGGTTAGGCCTTATTGCCAGTTATGGATGAGAAAGCAAAGCGGAAAACAGCTTGCAGTGGCCAGGCCTAATGTCAGAGCTGAGACCAGAAATGCCTTCTAGTTTTTCCAAATAGCAGATTGATCTGTCCGTTCTCTTCTAACAACACAGAGCTGAGTTGCCACCTAACATGCTACAATGGAACTGTATCAAGATTGGATGGAGATGGCTGTGTTTAGTATGTTCAGCTTCTCCTCTGTATGTTTAATCTTTCTTGAATTTGAAGAATGCTCCAGAAAGAAAGGAATTGTAGATACATTGTCTTTTTGTTCATTGGTCATGCTTCATCCAATCCATTTATTTTGTTGTTAGCCTTCTCTTTAACCTAAGGCACATTTGTCTCATGAGCAATTTTTTTACCCACTTCCTGAAAGAGGAATAAGATTGCTGCAGGGTCTGAGTGTCTCTAATGTGAGCATGTGAATATTGTGAGCATGTTCCTGGTGAAACATCTCACATTAGATGTCTCTTCTGTTCCTCAAGGTGGTTGTAGCTCTCCCTTTAGATGACAACTCTGTACTGCAAAGGACTCGATAGGCTTTAAAGAGCATAACTGAAAACCCTCTCTGTGATAGGGTTACTCACTGTTTTGCCTGGTTTCTGCTGCTTGCTGCTGGGCTCATCTGATCTCCACCCTCTTCTGTGCACTTGACCCCAGCCAACCTTACATTCCTTGCTGTCAGCCTGATGCTTTGCAATCAAAGGGACCATCGACTTCTGAAGGACTTACAAAAGGCCTTCAGGTAGAATCGATTCTTGGGTTTTGCTTTAAGCTGCCTGTCAGCTCCTTCTAAACACTGAAGCCTTTCTCAGTCTGTGACTACTGTGTCATTTCTGTTGTTTTAAGTTACTGCAAGGGGGACACCCAGTGCTGCTTCAGTTTAGTTTCTCTAATATGGTGACCCCAAGCCACAGTAAAAGGATCAAATCAACCACTACTATTCCATGTGATATAGGCAATATTTTTTGCAGCCTTGATCTCTGAATCATCATCTTAATCCTTATACACTTAGGAGTTAAGATTTGTCCTTCCTGTATAGTGAGACAGTGAGACAATAAGATAACATTTAATATTTTTCTCCTCTGTTATCCCCTTCTATCTTCTCTTCCATTCCCCTGATAGAAACATAGTTTTAAATGAGATCATCTGAAAGCCATTTATAAAGAAGGATTTTAACAGATTTAGGTGATCTGCTCTGTTTTATCATGCAATTCTTACCTGATTCTCTGGATGGTGCTCATGCTGCTTCTAAAGAGGCTTTGACTCAGAGACTAGAATTCGGCACTGTGCTCAGATGTGCTTGTTTTCTGCCCTGTCCTTCTCTGTGCAAATCAACAGTTTTTACTCAGTATTTGAAAATAATCAGAAATTTGTTCAAATTGTGCCAGTTAACCTCCTGAATTCCCAACAGAGATTGATAATTAAAAAAAAAAAAATACAAAAAAAAAAAAAATCCTATTCTTGCTCTTTTAACATCTCTCTCTTGTAAGAGTCATTATATTTTTCCTTTGTTTGAAGAAAGGATAATTCAACTGAGTGCAGCTGCAAGGGTGTGTTTGGCAGTTGTCTTCCAGTGTGTGTGCTCTGTAAGCCACACAGAAAGATGTTCTCATCAGTTGCTCTTGCACTGGGCAAGCTCTGGGTCCCCTTGCAGCCCTTGCCAAGGCTGGCAGAAGAGGTGAGGAGGAAAAGAGGTTTTGCTTTCCTTTGTTTTCCTTACAGTGAAGGTGCAGACTGCGCAGGCACACAAGTGATATTGGCAGCTGTGCTTTGCAAGGGTGGACCCCAGGGAAAGAGGGAATCCCCACGTGAAACCCCATTGGCGTGCCTAGTGTGGTCAGGGCTCTCATCTTTAAAATGGTGATTTATTGCTGCTGTTCTTCAAAGGACAGTTTGGTGGAAGTTCATCACTGAGAGGTAATATTATTCCATTTCCTGGGCAGGAGCCATTACTTTCTTAATCACTTTTTTCCTGCCTAAAATGCCCATTTTCTTTGTGTTTAACTAGAGGCTTGAAAAAGAAACTTCTACAAAAAAAGAAGCCTAGAAAAAAAGAAAGGGGTTTTTTTTGCCTAAAAGTTTGCAGATCTCCTGTAAAATAGCCTTTATCATAGGAACTTATTTTGTTGTTTTGTGGTACTATTTTTAAAGCACGGATGAAAGGCCAAAAAAGCATGTTTTTCTGCAATGAGATTTTTCTGTAACATTATTAACCTCTGTAGGTCATAGAGCACAAATCCCAAGGTCACTGTACAATCAGTTTTTGCCTACTGAACTGGCCTGATGCTTGGCTGTGTTTCTCTCTGAGGATGTTGTAAATGCAGCATTTGTTCTCATCACTCCAAGTCTGAAGACAGAGGCAACAGAACCATAGGAAAGTATAAGGATCTCTCTCAGGCAGTTAGATATGTTTGTTTAGCCTAAGGGGTTTGCTCTGCAGCTTTGGAGAGCTCCAGTAAACTTCCCTAGACAGTACAGTGCAACTTAAGCCGTTAGCCCTTGGGAATTTAAGAGCCATGTGTAGAAATCCCAATTTAACAAAATACAGGTACTTAAAAAGAAGTATGTGCCTGTGGTTTATCCCTCTGAGGCTTCCGAACTTGGAATTTAGTGACCATATTCAGCCCCCCCAGCCAATCAGCTGGGTCCTTGCCATCTTTCCAGCTCTCTGTGGCCCCTCTCTCTCCATGCCTGGCTTATTTCACCAAGAACATAACAGCTGCAGCATTCAGACCAGAGCTCGGATGTCCAGCTCGGACAGTGGCCAAGCAATGGCAGATGTTCAGATATGAACATAAGGACAGGGGAAGCAAAAAGTGTTACTTTTCCCCTGTCCTCCCCTGGCTCTGACAATCTGTAGCTCAGTTGCTTCCTGAAGTACAAGTGATGTCTTCAAATTTATTAGGATTTTTCTGTGTTGTGTTTGTCTAGTGACTTTTTGAAAGTGTCACTTTTTGTCATCCACAGCCTCCCATGACAATGAGTTGCACTCTCTAACTGTGTTTTGTGAGAAAAAATGTCTCCTTTTGTTTTTCTGGAAAATGTCTTCAACTTTTCCTAAGTTCTTGCAGTAGGAAAACTTGTTTTTTCTCATGCCTACTTACATATATTTACAACCCTGGCATTGCAATATGTCCAGAGAGTATAGATTGTACTGCATATATTCAAATAGATTGCTCACCATATGCAGTAGATACAGTTGTAAAGTATAGCTTTTCATTAAGATTGAGGCACACCCAGCTAGAAAGGTCAGATACCACAGTTTCAGGAGCTGAAATTAATCTTGCTTAATGCCATGATAATTTTACACAGAGATGACAAAGCATCTAGTCTTGAGAATGGTCACTGGGTGTTCAGCAATGAGAAAAATGCTTTTTGTGCCTCCTGGGGTCTGTTGACCCATACTATGCATAATAATTTTCTGGAAGAAAGGCCCACATGAGGCTGAAAGAACAATACTTCCTAAGGAGGAAGAGGATGGAATTTAAAACAATATCCTAGACACCTTTCACTGTTTTTTTTTGAGATGACAATATAATTGTTCCCAAAATGTCAGAGAACTCCACAAAGCATAAGACTGTGCCAGAACATCAGTAGAATCTGCCAGACTTACTTCTGAAAATCAAGGAAAAGAGGGAGAAATTCCCAAAGGATCTCACTGAATTGCATTTAGGCACTTTACATCTGTTTAAAAGCCAGTGAGAGTGAGTGCTTATCTCAAGATTTCCTGTTTTCATTTGAGAGAGAGTTGTATTTAGATCTTCTTGCCACAACTTTGTCATTTCCAAACTGCAAAATTCACTGAATCCAGTCAATACTTTTCTGTCTATGGAAGTGGACTTTCTGAAATCAGTGTAGTCCTTTTCAGAGGTAGTGCTATGATGTGAAAATTAAAGATTAAGATCCCGCCTGTACTGTAACAGCTTCACTGCAGGGATCAATGAGTGAAGTCTGCTGATATATTTGAAACATGGCTTGGAGTTCAGAAGAGACAGACATATTTTAACTGGTTTCCTACTGGTCTACAGTTCTCCTAGGCATTAAATCTATCACCAAGAACTTATCTTCACAGTGTAACTTACCTTTATCTCATGGAGTGCAAGAAAAGGTGAAGATTGACAGGGAGCCAGAAGGGAAGTGTAAGCTGTGTAGGTTACAAATCATGTGAGAGATTTAAAAAGTTTGCTGTATTTGATGACTTCTGAATTTGGCCCAGGACATTGAGGCTAACACTCCCTTGTCTTCCCTGATACATCTTTTTGGAAAATGCCAGTGGTAAGGATGTTTTTCAGCTGGAAGATAAAGAGAATGAAAGATACTTTCCTTTTAGTGAGATAGTGTTCCATGCTTTTTCTTGAATAAAAATGAATCTTCACTTTCCATCAGGTCAGCTTTGTTTTTCTTCTCTTTCCTTTTTCCTTTTTTTTTTTTTTCTTTTTTCTTTTTTTTTTCCTTTTTCCTTTTTTTCTTTTTTCTTTTTCCTTTCCTTTCCTTTTCTTTTTCCCTTTCCCTTTCCCTTTTCCTTTTCTCTTCCTCTTCCTTTTTCCTTTTGAGTCAATTGCTTGTTTCTCATCACAGACTTTAACTTTTGAACTCAAACAATATTCTCTCACACATCCCAAATTTAATTTATCCTCCTCAGGAGTACTGGGGTTTTCTATTCAGCAGCCACAGGAGATGTTCTTCTCCCTTGGCCAGAGCTGAAACTAATAGCCATGGCATGTTTGCTTATCTCTTATCTCTGAGGTTAGATCACTGCTGTCAACTTCTCCCTTGTTATCTAGCTGCTGCTGCTGCTCACTCAGTTATACAGGGATGTCAGTTCCGTTAATAACCTGGGCACCATGCAAACAGATATCGGAAACAGGTGAAGGGAGAGGAAATTTTATTTAATGCTGATGTGGCAGCTGTCATTTTTTAGACTCCGTCACAATTCCATAAGGCCAGGATGGTTGCGTGACATCAAAGCGTTTGTGACAAATCTCATGCTCAAAATAGAAGGAGGGAGACAGAAAGATGGATGGACACACATTCACAGGTTCACAGGAACTGGGATGAATCTGAAGCTTTTGTGGCAGAAATGCAATGGAAAAGGTACTGATGTGCTAAAAGGTAGCTTAATTCTTCCAAGGCACAGGAAGTCCTATGTCCATGACCCCTAAAAGTCTACCTGAAAGTCATTTTTGGCTTTAACTTTGTGTTCTTGTTGTTTTACAAAGAAAAACTTTCATCTATAAAGGAAGGGCTGTGAAGAGAGTACAGTACCCTAGCTTAGCAGTAATACATACTGCAGCACATGAAATATCTTTTCTATTGGAGAGGGAGTCTATGAGTCTCATATGCACCTTGTTTCTAGGAAAGCCCAGGCCCATAAGTTCTTTCTCTTAGATTTATGTCTGGACTAGCTGCAGCTCTGCAGCACACAGGAAGATGAGAAAAGCCAACAGGCTCTGTCTTAGCATCTGAAGCTGATTTAGTGGACCTGCTTAAAGTGCTCACACTTCAAAACTTCCATGCTAATCATTTTTAGCAACTTTGCTGCTGTTGTAGGAGACCTAAATATTTCTCTGAGTTCCAGAGAAGCCTTAGTTTACACCCTAATGCAATCTTGAAACCAGATGCATGCTCATGGCTGTAAACGGTGCTGAAGGGACAGGCAGGATCAAGTTCCTACTATGGCTGCTTTGGTGGGTGAACCAGAGCCTTCCTTTCCATCTTGTTCTTTTTTTACTGGCTATTAAAGGAGAGACTTGCTCTCCATCAGAGAGACTTATATGATACCCCTCTTCATTCTACGTATCAGGTTATTTCACTATATGTGGCAGCTGTAAGTCATTTAATAGCTAGTTTCATTTGAATTCATATATATCAACTTCTGAGAGTTTGCAGACTCATAGTGCTTTTGGTATGTATTTCTGGTTTGTCAGTTATTCACCTATGTGGGGAAGGTTTTTATAGGGCATTATTTTGCTGCCCAGGTTTAGGTCAGCTGTTCAGGTGCTACAGCTGTATCTTAGTTAATTCAAATGTAGATTCGGTGTACAAATTCTTCATCCTATATGGGACTTTGACGTCCCCTTGACTGCTCAAGCATCCAGCTGGCCCTTTGGCTTGACTAGATGTGGGCTTCTCTGTGTCTTGTAGATGTGCAAGCCCACAGCAGAAGAAAGAAGAGTTGCTGGAGTAGCTGGGAGGTCGCAAGAAGTCACAGCAAGATGGGTGGTGGGTTCTGGGTGCAGCACAGAGTCCTCAGCCCTCAACATTGAGTTAGCTAGGTACAGAAGTTTCAGTAGCACTTTTACTTCCTTGGTTACTGTACTAATCACAGCGCTCTGTAGAAAAAATGTGAAATGGTAAATGGCTTTTCAAAATGCCTTAGGCACTGGTATTGTTAGACTTTGCCTTTAAGGGATCTTTATAACAAGGAGATCATTAGATTTGGGAAGCTACTCCCTTACTGTCCTTTCAGAAGCCAGGATGCTGTGCCTAGGAATAAGGGTTCTCTCAATACCTTCCTCTGGGAGGGTAGCTCTGCTGTGCCTTGTGTTCAGTTTTTATTACCTAGGTAGGTAGTAAATTCCGTCATCAAATACGAACAAACATACCATCAAGTATAAATAAATACATATATATATAAAGATTTGGAAAAGAGAGATTTGGCCTTGAATAGAAAGCAGTGTACTTTCTATATGTTTCTTCTAATCGTACACCAGCCTTTGTTTTTGTATCTGTACATGCATGTTTTTCTCCCCTGTACCTACATGGTATGGACAACAAGTAGCTGAGTAGTTGTTCCTACTCTGGAAATCAGGATCCCTATTCAAGCGAAGGGAATTTCTTTCCAGAAACAGAGGAAACCTATATATTCTGAGTGGAATAATGTCTTTGTTTAAAACCAAATCAGGAACTGAAGACATAGGGAAATGTAAGAACTAGTCTCTGCCATGTCTGGTCCTAGATATATCTAAATATAGAGCTTGGTCTGACGCTGCGTGGCTAGAAATGAGAAGAGGATTTTACAGATTTTATTCATAGTGTGGGGCAGAGGAGAGCAGTTCTGCAACCTTCGGTAGGCAAAGATAACCTTGAAAATGTTAAATGAATATTAACTGATGCAAACAGATGCTGAGGTCAGAAGTTGTTCCTCTCTAGAGCAGGTTATTCAGTTTTGCATAGAATTGCCAAGAGAAATTCTGTGATAAGTCATATCCCATATAGCTGTGTTGGGAGAGAGATTAGCTGCTCCTTGCCTGTCCCTGGGGCTGTCCTTCTCTGTGTGTGTTAGAGCATTCAGAGACAAAGCTCTCTTTAGCACAACAGACTTGCAGCTCCTTGGGGACTTTTATTTCATCAGTCAGTACAGTAGTTTTTCTTAAACCTGCTGTTATCCCAGGGCTAAAACACAAGCAGAAAATAAAGTTTTGCAGTAAGGTATGTGCATTTCCAGCAAAAAGGTGACATGACAGCAGTGGGCAGTGGGAAGTGAGTGATGAGGAGTGCTGGGGGAACAGTCCAGGAAGGAATTTCTACAAAAAAAAAAAAAAAAAAATAAAAAAAAAATAAAAAAAAATGCAGAGTAATAATTTTGCAGCTCACTCACATACTAGAAGCCAGCCAAGGTGGCTTTATTATTTTCTTTGTCACTTCAAATCTTTAGGATTCTGCTGCAAAATGTGTTGGATAAGCATACCTAATGTGATTTCAAAAGATAGATAAAAAGGGCTCTGTGGCTGTTTTGGAGGGATTTGTGTATGTTTGTGTTTGTTTATTTTTTAAGGTAAGTGCCTTGGAAAACATGGAACAGTTCTTGAAAATAGGATATGAGGGACAGTCTTCTAAAGCACTAACGATATGGCTAAGCTTAACTCTGGTGCATGAGCTAGAGAGGGCCCCAGCACAATGCTAATGATGACCTGTCCCTTCAGCCATGAAGTGTTTCACTTCTGGCTTGTCTAAAATCCAGCTGGAAGAGTTCCTAGTTGCTTTCAGTCACCTCCATGTAGTTACACCTGAAATGACCAAGAGTACAGGAGAACAGTGCACAGAAAGCCCCACACTGGCAGTGCCTGCTCACTGGTGTCATGGAGATGTGCTGTTGCAGCTGCTTGTATTTGCTTGGTTGTCTATGCACTGTTTTCTGCTCCACAGACTTGACTCCAGCTCCAGTGAAGACTGGAGACTCTTAAAACTGCCTTTGGACAGCAGTGCTTTGGGGTTAAATGAATCTTTTATTGGAGACCTCCGTTGTGCTGGTCTGCTTTATAAGTGCACAGGCAATGGATTAAGGTATTTTTTCACAGTTTTCTGGTGGGAAATTGTCCACCCTGGTCTGATCTTGGAAAATCTTGGTTCTTCACACCAGACTCATGTGGCTGTAAAGTTAGGTAGCATGAACTGGCCACATCTCCTCTTTGCGTATTTGACTCTACGTCTCTTTGGTGTCCATATGGTGTCCTAAAGACGTAACTAGTGGGTTTTCTGTCTGTTTGACTTAAAAGCTAAAGGTCTGAAATGATGTGAAGTGTCAGATGCAGATTTCTAGAGTAGTGTTTTTAATCCTATTCAGGGTACATGTTATATTTCCTAGAATGTGGCATGAAGTGATCTGCAAAGATGCCAAGCCCTCTGGGATAGTGCTGGAGGACTGTGGAGGTAATTAAACCTGGCGGAGCCTTAATGATACTTGCTGGGAATGGTCCCTGGGGCATACTGTCCCCTGACTCCTGCTGGAGAGTTGTTTTTGGAGCCCATCTGTTGGTAGAAGCCAAAATCATTCACTTCGCTCGTTTGTTGCTTCATGCAGCTATCAGCTATATATTGGTCACCAGTGACTGTTTATTTGCATTTTTTTTCCCATTTTTTTTCAATGAAAAGCAGATGCAATATTAATACTCACCAGCAGGACTGCCCCCCTACCAAACTTTCTACCCAGCTTTCTACCCAAACTTCAAAAAAAAAAAGCCAGATATTAGGGTTTAAGTGGAGCTCTTGGAGTAGTGTTATCTTTTCTGTAGTTTATGGGTTTTTTTGACATCCTCAGTGCCCAAGAATGGTTTAAGATTCTTGTATTTGTTTTCCAAAGAGCTGTTCAAGCTTCTTCATATTCATCATTTCATTTTTTTTTTTAACTAATGGGGATAGAAAAAACTATTTTAAGATTTTGTTTGTGTAACTGGATATACT